>JAEIFN010000117.1:0-67610 GCA_018903675.1 Zaprionus capensis | reverse complement strand
AAAATTTTAAAAATTTTCAAAATTTCTAAATTTTTAAAATTTGAAATTTTTAAATTTTTAAAAATTTCAAAATTTTCAAAACTTTCAATAATTTTAAGTTTTTCTAATTTCAAATTCTTTAAATTTTCAAAATTTTTCAAAATTTCCAAAATTTTCAAAATTTTCAAAATTTTCAAAATTTTCAAAATTTTCAAAATTTTCAAAATTTTCAAAATTTTCAAAATTTTCAAAATTTTCAAAATTTTCAAAATTTTCAAAATTTTCAAAATTTTCAAAATTTTCCAAAATTTTCAAGATTTTCAAATTTTCAAAATTTTCAAAATTTTCAAAATTTTCAAAATTTTCAAAATTTTCAAAATTTTCAAAATTTTCAAAATTTTCAAAATTTTCAAAATTTTCAAAATTTTCAAAATTTTCAAAATTTTCAAAATTTTTAAAATTTTAAAATTTTCCAAAATTTTCAAAATTTTAAAAATTTTCAAATTTTCAAAATTTTCAAAATTTTTCAAAATTTTCAAAAATTTTCAAAATTTTCAAAATTTTCAAAATTTTCAAAATTTTCAAAATTTTCAAAATTTTCAAAAATTTTCAAAATTTTCAAAATTTTCAAAATTATCAAAATATTCAAAGATTTTCAGAAGATTTTCCAAATGTGCACAAGATTTTCCAGGTAATCAGGTTTCAACGGTTACAGAGTTTTCAGAGGGATTGTTACCGTATCTGGGATTTTCAAAGTTTTCAAAGTTTTCAAAGATTTTCAAAGTTTCTCGGTCCCAAATTTTTTTCCAAAATTTTACTTACAAAATTTTTTTCAAAATTTTCCAACTCCCAGACTCATTTTTCTAAAATTTTCAAAATTTTCAAAATTTTCAAAGTTTTCAAATTTTCCAAATTTTCAAAATTTTCAAAATTTTCAAAATTTTAAAGTCAAATTTTCAAAATTACAATATTCCAGAACTAGGGTCTCCCGGACTGCCAAATATCACGGCTAACCCTACAAAAGGGACAATGCACACATTTACTTGTTGAACAAGGGTCTCCCGCACGCTTCTATGCACTGGCGTCTGCGTACACACATTCACCCTCTAACACATACGCATGCTCACCTCTCAATCGTTAATACCGCACACGCACACAGACCCTCGAACACATTAACTTGTTGAACAAGGGTCTCCCGCACTGTCAAATATCACGGCTAACCCTACAAAAGGGACAATGCACACTTGTTCAGTTTCACACGCTCACCTCGCAACCTTTAATACCGCACACGCACACACACCCTCGAACACATTTACCCCGTGGCACGTGCGCATGCGCACTTGTTGAACTAGGCTCTCTCGGACTCTCGAATATCATTAAGATATCACACACACACACACCCTCGAACACATTCACCCTGTGGCATGTGCGCATGCAAACATAATCATGCATGCTCAGTTTCACATGCTCACACTATCAACCTTTAACACTTCCCACACTATTTTATCACCTACTGATATACCTAAAACCCATTAATTATCCCTATTATGACCCACAATTAACCGATCGACATGTTTATTAGGATCCTTTATTACCTAATCCCCCTCCTCACAACACATTTCCTTCATTTACACACCCTCTAGAACCCGCCCCCATATTACACATGACCTTTTTTCCCTCAGTGATAGGGGACCACCTCACGTACATACCTTTTTATCCCTAACCTTTTTTACCGGAAACACCTCACCCTACTTTTTGTCCCAGAACCCGCGCCCATTGTCCTAGAACCCGCGCCCATATTACACCTGACCTTTTTTACCCCTCACCTGACCTTTTTATCCCTCACCTGACCCTTTTTACCTACGTGACAGGGGACCACCTAACGTACCTGACCTTTTTTTACCCCTCATCTGACCTTTTTTACCCCTCACCTGACCTTTTTATCCCTCACAAACCTTTTTATCCCTCACGTACCAGAAACACCTCACCCCCATTTCTTATCTACTGTTGTGCACTTTTAACGTAATATGCCGTTTGGTTGCCTGAGCTATGAGAATTTTTATAATAAATCTTGGCGCTTCCGTTTTTGGTTTGCAAACTTCCTGTTGGCAACACCGCCAGCGACGACGACGGGGATGGCATCTTAGCCAAGACAGAGCAAATGTATGGACACATGCTATATGAGCCAGTTGCCTGCAGCCTGCCAGCCTGACTGCCTGCACTGTGATTAGCACGCAACATATGGACTATCATGTATCATAATGGTATTTAAAGGGGAATTTCATTATTCATGAATTGTATCTTACTTCTAACAATCGGTACAATTTTTCAGTATTTAGTATAGTGATAGTTTGGAATCTTTAATGTTTCTATTTTTATTTTTTTTTTTTGCTTTTAGATAAATCTGAATCTTAAACTTATTAATTTCTTCATTTTTCTTATATTAATTATACCTTTTTTTGTTTTTAAAGTAAACTTTTCCAAATTTATTAAGGTTACATTTATATTAATATAACAAGGTTACATTTATATTAATATTAACAAGTTTATTTAAATAACTAACTACCTCTCTTGGTGATCGGTTGTGGTTTTGCTTTTTCTACTTTGCTTTACTTGTTAAGGCGTACCGAAAATGATCTCTTGTTCGGCAAAGATTTGTAATTGCACAGCTGATCCCAAGGCAGATTTTATTGGCAGCTGGCTGTGTGACAACTTTTGTCACCTAAAATATGCCGGTCTAACTATCCGAATTAAGGATGCAGATAATAACAAGACTGGCTTAAAGTGGTCTTGTGAACAGTGTCGAACGAGCAAATCTGACTTGCAAAAAATTGCGTACCGCTTTTAACAATTTCTATTCGGAGTTTTTAGAAATGGAGACTCAATTTAACTCTCTTAAACCCATTAACAATCCCTTAATAATTCCGGTATCAATACCGAAAGTACATCCTCCTGTAGTGGAAACTAATATTTTCCAACCCTCTACTCCTACCACTTCTGATCTTATATTGAATTTAAATTGTCCTACTCATTCATGCTCTAAAACCGTTCATGTTAGGAAAACTTCTGTTCCACGTAATGCCTCCGTACCTAATCCTCTTACTTCTTCCAATTCGTCTTGCTCTATTTTGAGTGTAAACAATTTATCCTTATTAACTTTACCCGGGATTTCCCTCCCCCGCCCACCATAACGGTACAGAGGGTAAAAACTCTAGTTGCCGTTAAACCTAAGAAGTTAGACTTCGTTTTTCGTCTGGCACCTGACACTTCGAAAGATGATGTAAATAAATACATCCTTTCTAAAGTTCAGTCTGAAAAATAAGTCGTGGAAAAATTCAACTTTAAATTAGTATTTCGGCTGCGCATTTCCCAATTGTGTGCAACGGATCTTGTTGGCCGCCTGACCTAATTTTTAAGGAGTTTACTCTAAACAAAGGACTGTTACCCTTCCTTCGGTGACCGTTGAATCCCCGAACGGAACAGCAAAAAACTTAAAAAGTATAAAAAACTAAATTCTAACCTCTTTGTTGCCTATGTTCGAGGCCTAAATACTAAACTTTTAAAAAATCTTTTCTAATAAGTATACTTCTTTCAGATGTGACGGTTTGTCGCAATCTGGAGGAGGGGTTCTTATTGTCGTTAATTCAAATCTGTCTTCTGATATTGTTTCAATAGATTGTCTGCCCAATTTAGAATTCGTTTGCGTTAAAATAACTTTAAATCATATTTCAGTTTATGTAACTTGCTCTAACATTCCTCCTTCCTCAGAAACTTCTTTGTATCTAGAACACCTGTCTTGCATTAAATCTATAGAATCAAAACTTTCGGATAGAGATTACCTATTAGTTTTGGGTGATTTCAATTTACCTCAAATAAATTGGTCCTCTCATTCAAATGTTTTGATTCCCTCCATTTATAACCATTTATCAATGGTCTTTCTGAACTATCCTTGTTTCAAATTAACACTTTTCATAACCATAAAGGCAAAATCCTTGACTTAATTTTCACTCCTGATATCCACATTAATAACATTTCAAGAACTAATCCCTAAGTCTTTCCTGAAGATCCTTATCATCCTACTTTAAAACTTGTTTTAGAACTGCCGTCCCCCGTGCAAACTGAAATTGTTAAGTTTGTTTCGAAGTCACGCTGTTTCCGCAAAACACGATTGGTCTTGTTTTTATGCATGCTCGAACTTAGTTACTTGTACTTCATATTTTTATAATACCTTAAACAAATTTTTCGACGAGTGAGTTCCACGTATATATCCAGCCAAGACTAAAAGTCTTCCATGGTTTACACGTGAGTTTACGAAAAACTTAAAGTCTTGGTATTATAAAAAATTTAAAAAAAACGGGAAATCCTTTATGAAAATAATGAAGCAACTAATGATCAGGCCGCTGCTGATTTTTTTGCGAATTTTTTTCAATCAACCTATTCATCTAATATCTATGATTCTAATCTTTCTTATCCGTATCCTATTCATAACTCTAATTCTATTTCTTGCCCTAGTATAGATGAAGATTCTCTTCTTACTGAACTGCAATTGGTTAAACCCATTAATTCACCTGGCCCTGACAGAGTACTATTAATATTGTGCCTTCTCCATGTATAGACACATTTTTAAGTTATTCAAATTATCCTTAGCTACTAGTAATTTTCCTTCAGTCTGGAAAGAATCATAATCCATCCCTCTTCACAAAAATGGGTCTTAGTCAGAAGTGAAGAATTACAGGTGTATTTCTAAATTATCCTCTATTCCTAAATTATTTGAAATACTTGTTACGGCCCAGCTAACCCACATGTGTAGGTCCGTTATTTCATCATGTCAACATGGTTTCATGAAATCCAGATCCAACAACTAATCTTCTGGAATTTTCATCTCTTGTTATAAAAGGGTTTCAGAAGAAGATGCAAACTGATGTCAATTACACTGATTTTAGTAAGGGTTTTGATTCAGTAAACCACTCATCTTGGTTGGATCTTATTGGGTTTCCTTATTAATTACTGATTTGGATTTCAAGTTATTTAAAAAATAGGTCCCAAAGAGTTCTTTACAAACATTCTGTATCTAGGCCAATCTTTGTTACCTCAGGTGTTCCTCAGGGTAATCATTTGGGTCCATTACTCTTTAACCTCTTTATTAACGATCTTCCCTCTGTTTTAAAATTCTCTAACATTTATATGTATGCTGACGATGTGAAATTTTGCTTTACATTGTAAGGTAGCGTTCTGGGGCTGAGGTGGGCTCAATCGCGCCAGGGCTACCGTTCCAAGGAATTTGTATTGGGGCTGAGACCCTTGACGAGGGAGTGGTAAATGTTTGGGTGACGGGAGGGGAAGGCAAGGGCTTTTCAAGCGGCGAGGCCGACTCGAGGGCGAGGTGCAGAGTGGTGTGGTCCGTCAGCATCCAGTAACAGGGAAAATACCGCATATCTACTGTTCCTACAGTTTGAGAGTCTCAGGGCCGGGATGTTGACCGTCAGCTCTGAGACTTTCGCCCCGTGACTGTACTAGAAGGGCGTGGGAGACCCCGTATAGTGTATATATTCTTGCTCAAGATCACAAGCCGAGTCGATTGAGCCATGTCTGTCTGTCTGTTTGCTTGGTAGCTTGGTCTATTTTTAGATTCTGTCGCGAGCACGCTTACTCTTTTCAGTTCGCTCTCTCTCTCCTACTTTCGTTTGCGCTGTGCATTTGTTGTTCCAGTTACTGTAACGACAGCTAGTGCTCTCGCCTACTTAGCATTTGCTCTCTTTTCTTACGTAGTTTGCTCTTAGTTTTTTTGAACGTTTTATTTGGCTACTCTTTTACAGTGGTGTCTGAATATAATGGAAGGAAAACTTATCTGTGCTATTTAAACCTGTCAAAGCGAGATTACATGCGCTCAACCTAGCATTTCATGTTGGCTGTGTGATAATGTCGTACATGCCAAATGTGCCAACGTCAATGGTACAACTGCTGATGCTTTAGCTAAGCGCATTGGGCTGCACTATTGCTGTGTAGAGTGTCGTGAGTTGCAGAATGAAATGAGATCTTTTATGCGGCAGACACGGAAAGGCTTTAGGGAACTGTTTAGTGGTTTTCGTACTCGGAATTTAATGGCCTTCAGCTGTTGAGTGAGTCCCCAAAGCGCAAAAAAAATCTACGCGCAAAAGAAGAAACGCAGTCTGCTGTTATTCTGCCTTCGACCGCCTCCGCTCAGGATAGTACTCCGTTGACACAGCCGTTGAAACCGATCACCACATCTGTGGTAACGAGATCGGCGGCCCAGAAGAATTCGGTTCCCGAAACTGTCAACAACTAGTCTCTGCAGCCAATGACGCCAAACATGCCCTCTACGTTATCACCTACCATAGTCTCAATACCTGTGTCTGATTTACCCAGGGCTTGAACCACTGATTCTTTATCAGTGGTGCCCGAGGAAGCAAATCTTTGTTTCCAGGCTTGCCCCTGATCTCACATCTGATGATGTCATGGCTTATATTCAAGCTAAAATACAAGCCATTGAGATAAAGGTGGAAAAATTTAAGTTCTCTTATGAACAGGACGTATCATCCTTTAAACTTTGTGTCCCCAATGAATGCTTTAACCTCATATGCACGCCTGATTTTTGGCCAGCTCATATCATGGTTAAAGAATTCGAGACAAAGAAGAAAAACAATCGGCAGCCGATTACACTTATTTTGCCAAACCAGACCACTGCGCCTAATAAGACGACGACAAAAAACTAAGTTCGTGTCTTTCTTTCTCTTATCAAAATGTAACTTCTCTTTTTCTTGCCTACCAAAACGTTAGAGGCCTTAACACTAAGCTTTCTAAGCTGTATGCTGATTCTGTATCCTTTGATTACCACTTACTAATATTTACTGAAACTTGCTTGAAACCAGAAATTGAAAGTTGCTCGATTTTCCCAGACCCGTACACCTGTTTTAGATGTGATCATTTATCACGAACAGGAGGTGGTGTTCTAATAGCTGTAAAGTCAGACCTTTCTTCTGAATTAGTTTCAATTGACCATGGTGAACTTTTTGAATTCGTATATGCAAAAGTAACACTGTATCAAATTTCAATTTATATTACCTTTTCTTACATTCTGTTTCCTGTTTTCGCTCTTCTTAAGCGAGCTCGTAAAGACGAGATAAAAAGTATTTTAAGAAAATGCTGCTGCGCTTAACCAAGACGAATGTTAGAATGATTTTATTTTATCTCATTAGAGATGGGCGTGCCTCTTCAATATGCACGATCGTTACAAAGGTTATACATCGAATACATCGTTTTCTTCATACATCGATAACTTCATTTAAATATAACATTTTTCTTCATATATCAATAACTTCAATTTAAATATAACATTCTTTTAGACTTCATATTATTCAATTTAATTAATCTAACGTATTTTGGCGCAAACATACTCCCGGCCTTGGAAGCTCTTTCCAAAACCAATTAAGCTATCTCTTCCATCGGCAGCGGGCAAATTTTGTGTATGTTGCGTTTGAACAAGCCTCCCTTAGTTTTGATCGTCACCACTCGTACAGCCTTATCTTTGCCTAGATGACATTCGAGAAAGCGTCCCAACGCCCAGCGTCCTGGTGGTGTGTTGTCTTCCACGATGAGAACTAGCATACCTTCTTCAATGTTGTTGCAGGTCAACGCCCATTTGCTGCGTTGCTGCAACAGATTTAAATACTCGTTCGACCATCGCTGCCAAAATGAATGGTGCACTGCCACAATGCGTTTCCATCGATTAGTCATTGATAATTTAATAATGGAGTCGTCGCATTGTTCCGTTAACGAGTTTAGCGGTCGTCCAACTAGAAAATGTCCAGGTGTTAACGCTTCAAGATCATTCGGATCTGAAGACATCGGGTGAAACGGTCTTGAATTCATTACCGCCTCCACTTGCGCTATAGCTGTAGACAACTCTTCGTAATTCAGTGACGCGCCATTGAAACATCGTACTATGAGTTGCTTTGCCACCTTCACAGCGCTTTCCCACAAGCCACCAAAGTGTGGTGAGCGGGGAGGAATGAATCGAAATTGTACTCCTAAATTGCTGCAATGGTTGATGATCCGGGGCTTTTCATCCCATAACTGGTCAGCTTGTGCACCCAGCTCCCTTGCAGCTCCAACGAAGTTAGTTGCGTTATCGCATGACAGTTCCACACTGAGCCCACGTCGAGCGAAGAATCCTTTAAGCGCCGCGATGAAGGCGTTTGTGCTCAAATCTGAGACTAGTTCCAGATGGCATGCCTTTGTCAAAAAGCATACGAAGACGCACAAATACACCTTAGTGGGCCTGCGTCCTCGCTGATTGTAGTGCATCCATAGCGGTCCAGCAAAGTCCAATTCCGCTCGCTCGAAAGGGTGCGCACCAATTTGCACTCTGTTTGCTGGTAGAGCGCCCATGATCTGGTTAGCACGTTGTGGCCGTTGACGAAAGCAGGCTATGCAGCTGCGAACCGTTCTGCGAGCTACCTTTCTGGCATTGATAACCCAATATTGTTGACGCACAAAAGCACATATTGCAAGTGCTCCTGCGTGCATATTACTTCGGTGTACATGTTCAAAAAATGCATTAACTACCACGTGCGTATTTGGTAATAATATTGGGTGTTTGACCTCGTATGGTACATTAGCTTGAGAAAGTCTACCTCCTACTCGCATAATTTCAATGCCGTCTGATATATCAAGAAATGGGCTAAGCCCCAGTACTTTTGGAGAACGGATAAGCTCACGTTTTTGTAACTTTAAGATTTCTTCTTTAAAATACAGATGCTGGATATTGAAAATAATGTATTTTAGTCCACCATTAATTTCAACTGCAGTCACACCCTCAGAACTAGTCAAATCAACCTTCGAAAACGCGCACCGCCAGCGAAATATGTAAGCAAAAACTCGAGTCAATTTTGTAAAGCTGCTAACAAATTTGCATTTGCTAACTATATCCTCGTACTGTGATGAGGTGGCTGCTACAAGAGAAAATTTCGATGTTCGCTGCTCTAGTGGTTCTTCTGGACTCCGCCACCGCATTGGGGGCCACGTTTCAACCGGTAATTGCAAGGACCTTGGACCTTGCCACCATAACTCGGAATCTTTAAGGTCAGAAGTGTGCATACCTCGCGACACTATGTCTGCCGGATTGAGTTTTGTGTCTACCTTATACCAATCCTGAACACTAGACAATTCTTGAATTAATGCGACTCGATTTGCAACAAAAGTAGTCCATCTACTAGCTTGCGAACTTATCCAATTCAGAACAATTGTTGAGTCTGTGAAATATTTCGTGCTATGCACGGGAAGAGGCACTCATGTCTTTATCTTGGCCATTAGCTGAGCGAGCAATTTCGCACCTTCCAGCTCTAAGCGCGGCAAGGATACTGCTCTAACTGGTGACACCTTAGACTTCGCAGTCACCAAGTTGACTGTTATACATACATTCTTGTCGACAGCTCGTGCATATATTGCCGCGCCATAGGCTCGGCAAGATGCATCTGAGAACCCATGCAAATCTAAAGTTTCCGTTTCGATGTTAATTGGCAATACGCTTCTAGCTAACGAACATTCATGCACAAGACTTAACTCATTTCTATACTTTTGCCACTGAAGAGAGTAACTGGGAGGAAGCTCTTCATCCCACTCTTGCTTAAGCAACCAAAGCTCCTGCATAAATATTTTTCCCAAAATTAAAACAGGACTTAGAAATCCAAGTGGATCGAACAGTTGGGCTAGCTCAGAGAGCACTACTCTTTTGGTTATAATCGTACAGTCTTGTGCAGTGTAGGCAAAGTTAAAACGGTCCTGATTTGAATTCCAATAAATGCCAAGAGTCTTCGCAGTGTCTGTCGTTTTCAATTCTAGTGGCTCAGCACATTCAGAATTGTCTATAGCCATCCTGCAATTAGTGCGCCATTTATGGAGTTCGAAACCTCCCTTTTTAAGAAGCTCAGTAACTTCTTGTTTTAAACTATAAAGTTCGCTGATGGATTCTGCTCCGCAGAGCATGTCGTCCATATAAAAGTTTGAAATGACAGCTGCCTTGGCCAGAGGGTACTGATTACCGAAGAGTTCCGCTAAATAATATAAACAGCGAACTGCCAAAAATGGTGCTGAGTTGGTGCCGTATGTGACCGTTTTGAGTCGAAGAACCTTTATCTCTGCCTCCCTGTGCTGACGCCATAGAATGCATTGCCAATTACAGTCGTCTGAATCTACCAAAATCTGTCTGTACATCTTTGAGATATCAGCGGTTAAAGCATATCTGTAAAAACGAAAACGTGTGAGAGTTTCAAATAAATCTGGTTGCATTGTTGGCCCTACGAACATGGTTTCATTTAACGATACTCCGTTTGTAGTCTTACAAGAAGCATCGAACACAACTCTCAATTTAGTCGTCGCGCTATCTGGTCGAATCACTGGGTGATGAGGCATGATGTACTTGACGTGGCGAATCTCGTCCGTAGTCACCTCTTCTAAGTGATCCAGATTGCGATACTCTTCTATGAAGTCTGTATAGTCTTTCTTCAATTTAGAATTTCTATTCAGCTTCTTTTCCAAGTTTAGAAATCTTCCTAGGGCAATGTCGTAGGACTCACCTAACTCCACCTTAGGCTCCTTGAAGGGCAACTTTAGAATAATACGATTGGTTGGTGATAATTTTACTGTAGATGCAAAGTGGTTCTCACAATTTTGTTCTTCCTCACTGAAATTATTTAAAGGCTTGGGAACATCTTCCGTTTGCCAAAACTTCTCTACTAAACTATGCAACTTATCTAACTCTTGTTTATTGCCTTTTGAAGCATTGCAAATCAAAGTTGCGTTCTCATTTGGGCCGCATTCACCCACAACAATCCAGCCTAACAAGGATTTTTGCAACACAGGTTTGTTCGCTCCCATTTTGATCTAACCTGGAATAATCAATTTAAAGAATAAGTTGACTCCAATGAGCATGTTGATTTGCTTAGCGGAATCAAACTCTGGGTCAGCCAATTTGAGCTTTCTTGGAATAAACAATCCTACCGATGTTGTGTTGGCTGGCCTATACTCAGTTATTTCAGGCAAAACGCAGAACCTTTCAGTTGCTGAAAAACTCGTAACTCGTGATTTAAACGTCGCGCTGACTTCTCCCAACGTATTTGATTTAGCGTTTCCTATTCCGTTCAGAGAGTATTGCACTGCGTCAACTCTAAGTTTTAACTTGTCAGAGAGCCTATCAGTTATAAAATTCAACTGACTTCCGGAATAGAACTCGCCACTAGCAGCCTTCACTAAAACTACTCCAGTAGCCAAGAAGCTCGATGCCTGATTGGACAAAAGCGAACTGTGCAGCGCACTCGAACTAGCCTGGTTGTTGTTGCTACCTGAATCTCTGATCTCACTTGGCTCTCGATGCAGCATCAAGTGGTGAGGTTTGCTACAAATCGAACAACGTGAAGCCTTGCAATCCTTGGTTTGATGGCGTTTGTTGAAGCAAACTAGGCACAAGTTTTGTTTCTTCACCTCATGATATCGCTGTAAGGGAGTTAGCTCCTTAAATTTCGGGCATATTTTTAGCTGATGTGGACCTGAGCAACTATAGCATTGAATCGTGACGTTGTCTCCTGCTGTCGTTGGTAAGCTTGTGCGTTTATTTGAGCCTTTACCATGCCCATGCGTAGAAATACCTTTCCGAACTTCTCTTCATGCTAAGTTTCGTCCTCTATTACAAGTAAACTGTGACAACAAGCTCCAAGAAGGCAGATGTGAGCAATCATATTCTGCTTCCCACTTTTCCAAGGACTCATCATCTAATTTTCCTCTAATAAGGTGAAAAATGATTGCCTCCAACAATTCACCTTCGCTGACCAACGATCGAAGCGATCCCAAGTGTGAATTAACAGAGTCAACTAACCCACCTAAGCAATCTGCGTCAGATTGCTTGAGAGTTTTGACATTAAGCAATTCGCATACATGCGACTGTACGATTATTGCTTTATTTTCAAACCGTTCCCGCAGCAAATGTAGCGCCTTTCTATAGTTCTCTGGCGATAGCTCTAAACAGTCAATAGTTCTAAGCGGACTGACATCTAAGCAGGATTTTAAATGTATAAATTTGGAAAGCTCATCGATATCGTTGTCCGATTCAACCAGCGTAGTGAACGCGTTAAACCAACTGGTCCATTCAGTAAATTTTCCTGAAAACCTAGGTAATGTTAACTTTAGAAGTTTGGAAATACGAGAAGCATTCATAATCGTAGAATTTGCAGCTGGGTCAGCCAATGCAACGGAATGTCTTCCTCTGTTACTTAATGCACTCAGAATTTTTGCCTTAATTTCGCAGTACAGTTCTTATATTACTTGGCGCGTATCCCACTCAATAGCATCGTCAGTTGTTTGTTCGATTGAGCTCTGAATTTTATTTAATTGCGTAAAGGTTGACTCAACTAAACTGAGGCGTGCTTCTAATTCTGCAGCGATCATTGAACTGCAGTTGCTTATTACATATTCTTTGTTTCGCCTTAAAGAATTTATTAAGCTTTCGCGAGACGCGAATTGATCAGAGTCTTTACTTCGCTTCGGAGCCATTTTTTTTTTTTTTATTGTTATAAATTTATTTATGCTCTCACGAAATGAATCCTCGAAAATCACTTATGTAGTCAAAATAAATGCTTCCTTAATTCTTAAATAACAAACACAATCTAGAAAATCATAAATTTCAATTGCAAACTTGAATTTAAATCACTGTGCTTGTTATGAGAGAATGTAAGTGCATGTGTACATACATACATATACCGGCTAATAATGTACAATTTTTACATCGAGCTTTTTCTGTGCACTTTTGTATGTATGTATGTACGTATGAAAGTAACCGAAGTATTTTAGCGTTGCAAAACGGCTACTTATCTCTTCTCTCTTTTCACTCCCTTCGCTAGATGCCGGTTGAGCTAATTATTTGCCTTTCAATATTAAAGTCAAGGTTAAACGGTAATCCAATTATCTTTTGTTCTTTCTATTAAAACGCATATACATACATATCCATGTATGTATATGTATGTAAAAGTGAACTAACCTATCACAATAGAAGGTATTTTCACTGCTCTCAAGCCACTGTACCAACGCTCAAATCAACCACCGCACGTATTTAACTTTATTAATTATTTTTTAAATTTAACTGCACCGAATAAGCAACATGCACTATGCCAACAATATGGTCACAATACACAAGGTACTCACATGTTGATTCCAGCACGTATGGCTCCGCCAACTGGTGCACTTCCTGCTCCAGATTTAATTTGTCTGCTCTTCAGGTAGCAGCGGGTTGGACCTTCTCCAAGAAGCCCCTGCTCGGGCGCCAAATGTTTTCGCTCTTCTTAAGCGAGCTGGTAAAGACAAGATAAAAAGTATTTTAAGAAAATGCTGCTGCGCTTAACCAAGACGAAAGTTAGAATGATTTTATTTTATCTCATTAGAGAAATGTTAAATATAACATTTTTCTTCATATATCAATAACTTCAATTTAAATATAACATTCTTTTAGACTTCATTTAATTCAATTTAATGAATATAACGTATTTTGGCGCAAACACCCCCCTCATCTGATATTTCCGTCTACTTGGACCATCTTTTAGCTATCCAAACTGTTGCATCCAAACTATCTGATAGAGATTATCTACTAGTTTTTGGTGATTTTAACTTACAAGAAGTTGGTTGGTCATCTCAATCCGGTGGTCTGGCGCCCTCTATCTATAATTCTTTTGTAAATAGCCTATCAGAACTATCTTTATTTCAAATTAATAATATTCCTAATTGTAGCGGTAGAATGCTTGATTTAGTTTTCTCTTCTGATATACTCCTAAACACTACCTTCAGAACTGATCCCTTAGTAAATCCTGAAGATCCCTACCATCCTATGTTTGACCTTGTTCTGGCTCTGCCTACTCCAATGCAAACTGCATCTGTTCCTCGTAAAGTAAAATCACGTTTTTTCCGTAAGACCGATTTTGGAAAACTTAATCATTTAATTTTAGAACATGATTGGTCATTATACCCTTCGACCATTGAAAAAGGTCAAAAAAGGGTATACTAACTTTGTGCAAATGTATGTAACAGGCAGAAGGAGGCGTGGGAGACCCCATAAAGTATGTATATTCTTTCTCAGGATCACAAGCCGAGTCGATTGAGCCATGTCTGTCTGTCTGTCTGTCTGTCCGTCTGTCTGTGTGAACGCACAGATCTCAGCTATTATAAAAGCTAGAGTTACCAAACTTGACAGGAAGACTCCTGTGTACTATAAGCTGATCAAGTTTATTTCAAATTTTAGGTGCCACGCCCACCGCCCCCGTAAATCAAAAATTTGATTTTTGAACTCAATTTGTAAGCGCTGTATAAAAGATACAACTATCTTACTTTAGCATATACTAAGCTGAATGAAAATTCTACGTAGTCTCCAAATTACAATCCGATCGAACAATAAACACAGAAGTTATTTAAGAAAGTATGAGCATAAAACCTAGTGCTTCTGTCAGCTAACAAGGGAGGCGGGCGAGCGCGAAGCGCGAGCGCCATCTGTCGGGATTAATTTCAAAGCATGTGCATATGCATATGTGTATGAATTTAACAAATTAATCTACACAGGAACATAGGTCGAAGGGTATCCCACTGTCGCGTTTTGCGCGACTGTTGCTCTCGTTTTTGTATTCATGTTCTGACCTAAATACTTGCATCTCATTGTTTTATTCCTCCATAAATTCATTTTTCGACCAATGTGTTCCTCTTGCTTTCCCAGTAAAGTCAAACAGGCCACCTTGGTTCTCTCGTTAACTTATGAGTTTAGAAATTTTGAAATCTCGGTATTTTAAAAAATTTAAACTTACTCGTAAGCCTTTTGACTTCTAAAGATATATTGCTGTTAGAGCAAATTTTATTGCTCTAAATGCAAATTTTTACAACGAGTATTTGAGTCGTTGTCGTTTGCAGTTCGCTCAGGAACCTAAGCAGTTTTACAACTTTGTCAACCTGAAACGTAGATTCAGTAGATTCCCATCCTCGTTATTTTTCGGAGAAAATGAAGCAACCACTGATCAGGCCGCATCCGATTTGTTTGCAGACTTTTTTCAATCTACCTACTCAACTAATCCGTATAGTTCTTCCATACATCCTTACCCTTACCCTATTAATAAGGTTACCATTTTTTTTTGTCCTACTATTAACAAAACTTCTTTACTTAGTGATCTGAAATCTTTTAAACCTGTTTTCTCTCCTGGCCCTGATGGAGTTCAGGATGTGTTCTAAGATTTTTTGCTGACTCACTTCTTAACCCAATTTTTAAGCTGGTTGACTTGTCACTGTCTAACAGTTATTTTCCACCTATTTGGAAAAACTCTTTTTCCATTCCTCTTGTGACGCCGCATGAAGCGCGCCACATAGTATTAATTTAACTTGTATATAATATAAGGTATTCTTAAGACCAATATACCCCGCAATATTTATAAACCAAGCGTAGGCAGCGTAGGCAAAAAGACAGGGGCATAGGCAGGGACAAGGAATCAGGGTACATAACAGAGCAAAACACCAGACACTCGACGCCCATGCCCAGCGCACAAGTTACGAGTTACGGTACCTCGGTACCCAGAGCTCGAACACTTGCACGCATAACGGTGCCTCGGGACCCAGAGCTCGCACACTTGCACAAGTAACGGTGCTTGGGCACCAGAGCTCGTGTACAGTCACCACCAGGCGCCAGTTAGCAGCGACGCTAAGCTAGCAGCGACGCTCAGCCAGCAGCGATGCTCAGCCAGCAGCGACGCGCAGCCAGCAGCGACGCTCAGTCAGCAGCGACGCGCAGCCAGCAGCGATGCTCAGCCAGCAGCGACGCTAGGCAAGCAGTGCGAGCAGAGTCACAGCAGCCAGGCACGATCGGCTGAAGGTAGCGGCGACATGCAAGCAGCGGCGTCGGGTGAGCAGCGACGACATGTACGCAGCAGCGGCGACATGTGCGTAGCAGCGAAATGCAAGCTGCCGAAATTAGGTCAAGGGCAGTCGTTCGTGAACAGCTTAATGTGCCGGAAGCAAAGCGCTCCCAACGGGGACATAAAGAAAGTGAAAAGTAAAGTTTAAACCAGTGCCAAGTGCCCAAGGACACCGACTAGAGCCCGAGATGAATCCTGTAGCAGGAGACTCCAGGTGAGCAGGAGAAACCTTTAAAAATATTGAATGTATTAGTTCGTAGCTAGCGTAGATGGTGCGAGTAGGCAGGAGACAGGGCCTAATTAGGATAAGTGCTCAGCGATAGGAAATAACGAAAGCAACAGTGAATAAATATGTTATAAACTATTTTAAATGAAACAACCCGCAGTGATTTATTAAATATACCCTTTAGAGCATCGTGAAAGTGTCGTGTACGTGTGTGCTGTGTTTCAGTGTGTACCTGCAGAGTCGTGCTTCTGGCGTGCCGGTGCTCCGCTGGCCAGTGAGCGGCTCTGAGCGTACACACGCACGTTTCGAGTCGTGAGTGGACGTCAGTTGACGAGTGGGTGTGTGTGCGTGTGCTCTAACGAGTTGCGGCGTGGTGCAATACACCATCGAGCGACTTGTGGGAGCACGAGCGAAGACACCTGCGGTCACGGGCGTTCCACATAGTCAACGGCCACTCGTGACTCGTGTCGTGAGTGAAGCGCCAGTTGGCAAGCGGGTGCACGAACGTGTGCTTCAACAAGTTGCGGCGTGGTGGAATACACCGCAAGCGACTTGTGAAAGTACAGGCGAACACACCTGCGGCCACGGGCATTTCTGCGCGACGAGCAGCCAGCCAGGCACGCGTGACACGTACACGTGAGTCACAAACGGACCACGTGATGATACGACCCATGTAGAGACCCACATTTCTAGCGAGTACACATGCGTGACATCGACCACGTGTACCCTTATACCCTGTAATACCTCAGTAGGGTATGACCTGCTAGTAGCTTCTCTCTTACTAAAAGTCATAATAGTCCTAGTTTTATATAAATGTTCTGTAAAGACCCTGGCGAGACTGAGATATGTACCCCAGCCTGAGAAAGCATCCTTACACTCTTCACAAAAGTGGTTCTAACCATGATGTGAAGAACTATAGGTGTATATCCAAATTGTCTGCAATACCTAAGATTTTTGAAAAAAATCTTACGGCTCAGTTAACCTTTATGAGTAAATCGATAACTTCGCCCCATTAACATGGGTTTGCAACGGCAAGATCTACAGCTTCTAATCTTCTGGAATTTTCTTCCCGCATTACTCTAGGATTTCGGAAGAAAAATCAAACTGATGTCGTCTATACTGACTTCAGTAAAGCATTTGATTCCGTAAATCATCATCTCTTGATTCATAAGTTAAATTTAATCGGTTTTCCACAAAAGCTTATTTTGTGGATATCCGATTTTTTAGCTAACAGGTCTCAACGAGTTCTTTTTAAATACTGTCTATCAAAGCTAATCATAGTAACTTCTGGTGTTCCTCAGGGCAGCCATCTTGGACCTTTGCTTTTTAACCTTTTTATCAACGATCTTCCTTCAATACTTCTTCACTCTAATATCCTCATGTATGCTGATGATGTGAAACTCTGTTTGACGTATAGTGATCCTACACTTAACTTCCTCCAAACAGATCTTGATTTGCTCTTTGCTTGGTTTAGGCATAACACAGGCCCACAAAAAAAAAAGTTGCATGATCTGGGTAAGCAGCATATGCAGTTATATGTATTTTGGGTCGCTGAATTCGAATCCGGTGTCAGAATTTCGCCATCACGTCTGGACTTCGACATAACCTCACAAAACTGAAAAACTTTAAAATATCCCCCAAAAGATATAGAATCCTGATCTGGGCATGCGATATATGTTTTAACATGTATTTTGTCCTTCTAAGTCCGAATCCGAATTCAAAATTTATGTAGCACGTGTTAGTTTCGATTTAACCTCAAAAAACTAGAAAAAAATTTGAAACCCCAAAAAATAATGGGGGGTCATAATCGGGTCATGCGATATGTGTTTCTATATGTTTTTAGACCTTCCGAATCCGAATCCAATGTCAAAATCAGTCAACCACGTCTTAAATTCAACTTAACCTAAAAAATTTTTTAAAAATTTCCAAAATTTTAAATTTTTTTGATAATTTATTACTGCATTTGTGCTAATATGTGGAATTACGTAATTAGTTTATGTTTTTTATAAGTTAAAATACAGTTTTGAAGAAATAAATCAGTACCTATTCCGAATACTGATAAAATAATGCTCAAAAGGGGGTATATTCAAAAAGAAATCTAGTTTTATATAATAAATTTGAATACACTCTAATCCCATATTAAACAAAGTCAAAAATTTTGGAAGTTTTTCAAATTATTTTAAGGTTAGGTTAAAATTCTGACGTGATAGGCTGGTTTTTTTCTCGGATTCGGATTCGCAAGGTCCAAAAACATATAGAAACATATATCGCATGACCCGATCATGACCTCCCATTATTTTTTGGGGTTTCAAATTTTTTTCGAGTTTTTTGAGGTTAAGTCGAAACTAACACGTGCTACGTAAATTTTGACTTCGGATTCGCACTAAGAAGGACAAAATACATGTTAAAACATATATCGCATGCCCAGATCAGGATTCTATATCTTTTGGGGGATATTTTAAGGTTTTTCAGTTTTGTGAGGTTATGTCGAAGTCCAGACGTGATGGCGAAATTTTGACCTCAGATTCGGATTCAGCGACCCAAAATACATATAATTACATACGCCGCTTACCCAGCTCATGAAACTTTTTTTTGTTTGTGGGCCTGTGTAATCTGCTGCATCTTAACTGTTTGAAGTGCAAAGTTATGTCATTTTACAGAGGTAGGTATCACGCCTTCAACTATGCATTTGTTTTAAACTCCCTTTCAAGAATAAACGAGGTAAACGATCTAGGTATTCTCTTTGATCATAGATTGAAATTTGATCGTCACATTGCGCAAATTGTCAATAAGTCATTTCGAGTACTTGGTTTCATAAAAAGATGGGCCAAAGAATTTAGAGATCCTTATACGACAAAATTACTTTACACTTCTCTTGTTCGTCCAATTCTTGAATATGGTTCTTGCGTGTGGTCGCCGCAATATCAGATTTACCAAGATAGAATTGAGTCTGTTCAAAAGCAATTTTTACTTTTCGCTTTGCGTAGTTTCAACTGGGTACCAAGTGTAGACTTGCCACCTTATTCTAGTAGACTGCTTCTTATTAACCTACCTTCTCTTACTAATCGTCGTATTATGTTAGATGTTACGTTTCTTTTCAAACTAATCAAGTACGACATTGATTCTTTTATTCTGCTTAACCAAATTAATTTCTGTATTCCTTCTAGAGTAACTCGTAATTTTTTGCCAATTTCCTTGGACTTTTGTCATAATAATTATAGCTTGCCTGATCCCTTTCGAGTTCTCTGTGCTGATTACAATAGACTGGTTAGAGTTTTTAATTCAGAGTCCTCCCTTAATTCGATCAAACTATCCATTCTTAACTACTTAACACTTGACAACAATTAACACTAATCCACCGATCTGATTGGGTTTTACTGGGTTTTCCCCAATCCCTTTGCAACAAATGTTGGATCGGTTTCTTTTTATTATCTCAGTTTAAATTTTAAATTTTAATTTTTAAATTTAATTTTAAATTAAATAAAATAAAATATTAATAACATTTTTGCTGACTCAAGGTCAATATCGGTTCGATTTCTGCATCATAGCTTATCTAGTCGATATTATTGCCAAACAAAACAAGAACACTTGTCAAAAGACAAGGAGCGGGCTTGAATGTACAATTGTTTCACGAAGTAGCCAACTTCGATCATCAGCATTCATCGCTGACTAACTTGGTGATCGAAGTCAGTTTCATCTCCACACTGCTAGAACTAGTTGGGAATTCTAGTGGTGCCGAGGTGGAAACCAATTCAATAAACCAAGCTTGTCTCTTGTTGTGTTTGGACTTAATCCTGCATTGAATTCTTCTGCGAGAATTCCTGATTGCAGTTGCACTTAGTTAAAAGGTGCATTAAGCTCTATTGGTGTAGAGCATTGTCCGGTGTGTCTACCGTTATTTTTAATAAGCATGGCTTACGACCTGCATTTGTTAATAACATTTTTGCTGACTCAAGCTTGGTTTATTGAATTGGTTTCCACCTCGGCAGCACTAGAATTCCCAACTAGTTCTAGCAGTGTGGAGATGAAACTGACTTCGATCACCAAGTTAGTCAGCGATGAATGCTGATGATCGAAGTTGGCTACTTCGTGAAACAATTGTACATTCAAGCCCGCTCCTTGTCTCTACTGCTTGTGACATGGCAATATACTCTGCAAACGTTGAACATTTTGTTACAGCATGTTGTTTGTGTGTTTTCCAATAAATTATATTTCCATACATTCTAATTATAAATCCCGTTGTTGATTTTCTATCAATATTATCTCCTGCATAATCTGAGTCTACTATACAATCTAGTAATTCATTATTTTCATTCTCTTCAAATGTTAAATTCAGATCTCTTGTTTTTTATAAATATTTCAATACTCTTATCGCGTATTTATAGTGTGTTGAATTATAACAACTTTGATATCTGCTTAAGTAATTTACGGAATTTACGGAATATGATGTACCTGCGCTAATATATAATAATTCACCTATCAGGTTTCTGTATTTAATTTTCTCATCACATTCAGTTGCTTGATCTAATTTTAAGTTTGTTTCCATTGGAGTTTCGTATAGCTTAGCATTTTCGAGATTATACTTAATTGCTAGTGATTCAATATATCCTTTTTGATTTAAAGTCATTTTCTTATTCTCAGTACTATAACTAATATCTATTCAGATTTTTCCTAAATCTTTCATTGTAAATTTGTTCATTTAACTGTCTTTAATTTCGCTAATTTTTGTTTTGTTCTTACTGCATATTAATATGTCATATACAAATATGTACTAAAATATATACTTCATCTTTATCTTTTCTTTTTACATATAAACAATAATCATAAATGCATCTTATAAAATTTAATTTTTCGAGATATTTATGCAAACATTCGTACCATGCTCTAGGACTCTCTCTCAATCCGTATAATGCCTTAATTAATTTATAAACTTTGTTTTCTCCTGATTCGTAACCTTTTGGTTCATTCACATAAACTTCTGATTTTACATAGCCATTTAGAAATGCTGTTTCGACATCCATCTGATTTGTAAACAGACCATTTTTACATTAATATGAAAGTAATATCTTTAATGTTTGCATTTTTCCTACTGGTATATACATTTTCTATTCGTTCTCCTTGTTGGAAACCTATTACTACTAGTCTGGCTTTGTATGTCCCATCACTTTTCTTTTTGTATACCCATTTAATATCTATTATCTTTTTGTTGTTCGGCTTTTCTACAATTTGCCATGTATTATTTTTATTTAAGCATTGCATTTCTGTGTTCATTGCTCTGAGCCATTCTTGTTTTTCTTTGCAATTCATTGCTTCTTCGAAAGTGTTCGGTACAATTGCATTTACACAATTAATATAAATAAAATGTGTTACTGGATTACCGTATAGATGTACCGGTTTTTGCTTTCTATTTGATGTTCTCTGTACTGTTAATTGTTCATTGTTCTCATCACTCTCGCTTTCATCGCTGTCTTTTGAATTAACTTCGTCGATGTTAGTTGGTTCGTCTGTCTTAGCGTTGTCTTCATCATCTACTTTATTTTCATTTATTTCACTTTCATTATCATTCTGTTCGTTTTTCTCTAGACAAATTAGTTTTGTTTTTTCTTCCACAATTTGAACATGTGTTGCGTTTATTACTCTATTGTTTACTAAAACCCTATATCCGTTTGTATTATATCCTACTAAAACTCCTAATTCCGATTTGTTATCCCATTTGCTCTGTCTACGTACTTCTGGAACTCTAACGAAAACTCTACTTCCGTATATTTTAAATTTTCTACATTCGGTTTTATTCCAAAACATATTTTGTATGGCTTTTATTTACTGCAGTGTTTGCGATGGTTCGATTTTTTATATAAGCTACTGTGTTCGTAACTTCTGGCCAATATCGCCTATGCATGTTTGCCTTCCTCATTAAGCACCTACCAATGTCCATTGCCGATCTATTATATCTTTCTGGTACGCCGTTTAATTCACCTACATACAATGGACATGTAGTTAACTGAATTCCCTTATATTTTACAAAGTTTAATAATTCTCTATTCAAATATTCTTTACCGATATAGCATTGAATTTGTTTTACTTTTTACTGAACTGATTTTCAACATAATTTACATATTCTATTAAGCAGCTCGCAGTTTCAGATTTATTTTTAATACAATATATATCCTCGCTCATTTACTAAAGTCATCAACAAATGTCAAAAAATATTTTTCCCCAAAATAACCTGTTGTGCTGTGTGGTCCGTTTAAGTCTGTATGTATCAACTCTAATGTTTCTTTAGTTTTTTTTCTGTTATTCTCGAATTCGAGTTCGTTTGACATTTTACTTTGTATACAATTCGCACATTTCATTTGTGTATTCTCGATTTTAACATTTTATTCTTTATGAGGCTATTCAAATATTGAAAATTTACGTGGCCTAGTGCCCTGTGCCATTTTTCCTTTTCAGTTAACTTAGTTACATTTGTATATATTTCATTTGTTTTATTGTTTGGCATGAAGCTTTTTATACCCTTCGACCATTGAAAATGGTCAAAAAAGGGTATACTAACTTTGTGCAAATGTATGTAACAGGCAGAAGGAGGCGTGGCAGACCCCATAAAGTATATATATTCTTGCTCAGGATCACAAGCCGAGTCGATTGAGCCATGTCTGTCTGTCTGTCTGTCCGTCTGTCTGTGTGAACGCACAGATCTCAGCTATTATAAAAGCTAGAGTTACCAAATTTGGCAGGAAGACTCCTGTGTACTATAAGCTGATCAAGTTTATTTCAAATGTTAGGTGCCACGCCCACCGCCTCCGTAAATCAATAATTAAATTTTTAAACTCAATTTGTAAGCGCTGTATAAAAGCTACAACTTTCTGACATAACATATACTAAGCTGAATGAATTATCTACGTATTCTCCAAATTGCAATCCGATCGGAAAATAATCACAGAAGTTATTTAAGATAGTATGAGCATAAAACCAAATGCTTCTGTCAGCCAACAAGAGAGGCGCGCGAGCGCCATCTGTTGGGAATAATTGTAAAGCATGTGCATATAAATATGTGTATGAATTTAACAAATTAAACTACACGGGAACATAGGTCGAAGGGTATTTCACTGTCGCGTGCTGCGCGACTGTTGCTTTTCTTACTGGTTACATTATATAAACGATCAATTTTGTTTGCAACTGACAACAATTCTCTTTTTATACCCTTCGACCATTGAAAATGGTCAAAAAGGGTATACTAACTTTGTGCAAATGTATGTAACAGGCAGAAGGAGGCGTGGGAGACCCCATAAAGTATATATATTCTTGCTCAGGATCACAAGCCGAGTCGATTGAGCCATGTCTGTCTGTCTGTCTGTCCGTCTGTCTGTCTGTCTGTCCGTCTGTCTGTGTGAACGCACAGATCTCTGCTATTATAAAAGCTAGAGTTACTAAATTTGGCAGGAAGACTCCTGTGTACTATAAGCAGATGAAGTTTATTTCAAATGTTAGGTGCCACGCCCACCGCCCCCGTAAATCAATAATTTAATTTTTGAACTCAATTTGTAAGCGGCATATGAAAGATAAAACCTTATAATTTGCCATAAACTAAGCTGATTAAAATATCTACGTATTCACCAAATTACAATCCGATCGGACAATAAACAGAGAAGTTATTTAAGAAAGTATGAGCATAAAACCAAGTGCTTGTGTCAGCTAACAAGGGAGGCGTGGGAACGCAAAACACGAGCGCCATCTGTTGGAAATAATTATAAAGCATGTGCATATGCATATGTGTATAAATTTAACAAATTAAACTACACGGGAATATAGGTCGAAGGGTATCCCACTGTCGCGTGCTGCGCGACTGTTGCTTTTCTTACTGGTTTCATTATAGATTTTTGTATCATTATTATTTGCTACGACTGTACATTTATTTTCAGTTATTCTTGATATGATTAACAAATTTAATTTTATGCCTTTTTACGAAGTATACATTTTTTATATCGATCAAATTTTCATTTTTGAATGTTCTAAAATATGTTTCTGCATTTCCAATCATTGTCGCTTGCAATTGTTTTCCATCGGCTACTTTAACAACAATCGGAGTTTTCAAATTTACACAGTTTTTAAATAATCTACTATCGTTTACAATGTGATCAGTGCATCCACTATATAATAACCAATTTATTTCGGCTTCGTTGCTACTTTCGCTGTTATTACAATTTATTATTTTTTCGCCTTTTATCATTCTTGTTGTCCATGACTGTACGCCGTCGCTGTTTTCTTGTTGTCTTCCTTGGTTCCCGTTTCCTGAGTGATGTCCACGTCCAGTACCACGTCCGCGACTACTTCCATGATGTTGACCTCTGCCTCGACCGCCTCTTTGATTCGTGTTCTGATATCGCCTGTTGTCTTGTTGTTGTTGTCTGTTATCGCCTCTCGCATTTTGCTCAGCATGTCAGCAGTCCTTTTGAATATGTCCTGTTTTGCCACACAAATAGCAGTCTTTTTTAGTTTTGGTATTAAATGTGCTTACGTTATTACGTCTCTCCACTGGACCTCTGTTCAAGCTTTTTTCTTTTACTTTTGATTTTGCATACACTACTGTTCGTTGTGCTTCCGGAATCACATCTAAGAAGTCTCCAATATAACTGTAGCTCGTTGGTAACGCTTTTAACAAATACCGCATTTTTTCATTTTCGTCTATGGTACCTCCAGAGTTTTTAAATTGATTCACTGCTTTCTCTTTGATTCGTGTTCTGATATCGCCTGTTGTGTTGTTGTTGTTGTCTGTTATCGCCTCTCGCATTTCGCTCAGCGTGTCAGCAGTCCTTTTGAATATGTCCTGTTTTGCCACACAAATAGCAGTCTTTTTTAGATTTGGTATTAAATGTGCTTACGTTATTACGTCTCTCCACAGGACCTCTGTTCAAGCTTTTTTCTTTTACTTTTGATTTTACATACACTACTGTTCGTTGTGCTTCTCCAATATAACTGTAGCTCGTTGGTAACGCTTTTAACAAATACCGCATTTTTTCATTTTCGTCTATGGTACCTCCAGCGTTTTTAAATTGATTCACTACTTTCTCAAAATCTATAAAAAATTCTTCCACTGTTTCGTAGTCTTTTTGTTTGATTTCGTCGATTTTCCTTCTGCACAACATTTCGTTTAATTTGTTCATAATTTCTAACGTCGTTTCGCACTCACTTAAATATTCCAACTGTTTATCTGATATTGTACTTATTAAATCTGTTTTCTTCCATGTTGTTTCATTGTCTTCCGTTGTTCTAATTCGCAGTGCTGGTTCTTTGCATTCTTTGTATTCTAGTATTGTCATTAGTCTAAATTTCCAGGTTCCAAAATTTACTCCATCCAATACAGGCATAGCAATGTCTTCGATTTTCGCGTGTGCACTCATTTTTTCCGTTTCACTTTTAATATGATTGTACTCTACTTTTATATCTCTGTCTACTTCATGCATTTTTTGCTCATTGATGGGTCACACTTTTCTACTTCCATGTAATTTAACAAAGCGTGCAAGTTAAGGCTGCAGGCTCAGCAGTAAGCGGTCAGCAACTTAGTTGCTGATCATAGGTGCAAACGTCAGTCGTCCGGCACCGGGTGGTAACTTAAGACGTTGCACGAGCCGCGTGGTCAGCGTTCTGCTCGCTCCTGTGTCAATTAATAAGGTTAGTGGATTATTAGTATATCTATTTCTGATTTGAATAAGACTACTTAGATTTAGATTTATATTAAATATTTTACTTATTGATGGTTGCTCAAGGGGTTTAGGCTGGTTTTCCGATGTCCCTTCGGTCACTCGGATTGTATTATTATTGGCATTTCCTCTATTTGAGTTGCCTCTGAATAGGCCACCTCGAGAATTGCCTCTATTTGAATTATAGTGGTTATTTCCATTATAATTGCTATAGTAGTTATTTCTACGGCCTCTATTATTACTATTTCTTCCTCTGTAGTTGCCTCTGCCGCGGTTTCCACTGCGTTGAGAACAGTTTTGGTAATATAATACCGGGTTATTTTGACCTGTTGCAGCGTTGCAGTTATCTATAAATTTGGATACGGCATCATTCATATTATTGAATATCATCTCTTGATCATTGATTTAACAGCCTGTGCTGTTGTATATTTTGCTGCGATTTCCGGTGATAGACCGTCACTAAGGTAGGCTCTTTTTAAGGCTTTAGTTATTTCTTCTATTTCTTTGACGTAAAAATTTGCCGTTTTGCCTCTCTGATATGACTTCCAGCGAATCTCCTTTAATTCTATCAGACAATTTAGCTATTACTGCGGCAATTGTTTGCTCGTTAGTTATTAAATCTCTAGCGTGTCCCTTAAGATTTGTTTTTATAATATTAACTGCTGTTGTTTCATAGTTGCCTTTTAGTGAGTCCACTAAGTTCAATGCGTCTATGAAACTTTTTTAAATTTTCGGGCTTGCCATCGTATTCGTGTAGTAGAGACGAGGCTATTTTTAAAAATTCTATGCTTGATTGAGCCATTGTGATTACTTCAAGTTTTTCTACCTTTGAGTCTGAATACTCTGACTCTAGAGTGTTAGTTTGTGTTTCTATTGATATTTGGGTTGTTTTTTGTGTTTCTCTATCACCCGTTAATATATCTGGATCGAACTTTGCTAATTCCCCTACTATTGGAGGACAGAATACCTGTAATTGTTGTCTAAATTTCTATTAATTTTTCTCTTAGAGTTTTTCATATATCTAGTACTTGTGTATAATTTAGGGCTGATAGTTTGGTGCTATTTTGAACAATTATCCTCTGCACTATATTATATTGTTTTATTAGATTTTCTATATGTTTTGTTTTAGTGACCGTTGTTATTGGTACACTTTTATTCAGACATTTATAAGACCTATTAAACTCCTCTTTTGCACTTTTTTTAAATGTGGGACTAACTCTGCCCATTGCATTGGAATTAACAGTTATTTATATTATATTTCGTTTTATTTCAATTACTCTTGCAATACAATAATTTTGATTTAATTCATATCTTAGATATCGTTTAAAGCATTCGCTGTGCTCCGATATCGTTTTTTAAGGCATTTATTGTGTAATTTGTAAATTTTTATTAGCGCGTTGGCTATAATTATTAATGCCATAATAATTAATATAATTGTTATCCAGAACAAGTCATTATTTGCGACTTCTACCTGATTAATAACGTTAGCAGTGGAGTCCACTGTCTTGGTATCTATTAAACGCATAGTGGGTATACTATAAAAATTATTGTTGAAATGTTCTGGTTTATATTCTTTACTTATTTTGTTTGTCTTTATTGACATCTATTTCTAAAGCTTTTGCTTATTCATTCTCCTAACGGAAATAAAGATTTATAGGAAATGTGGTTGACTCACAATTCGATTTACAATTCATTATTAAAAAAAAATTCTTCAACCACATTTGTTAGTATAAAGCCTATTGTTTGGTTTAGTATTGTTCAAGCAGCGGTTTCCCGCATCGGCTTGATATTAAAATAAAGGCAAATTGGGGCATTGGCAATTATGCAGCCCGTTTGCGTTGTTTCGCATCAGTGCGAAGTTGTTCATCTAGTTGTTGTAGACGCTCTTTGTAGCGTTGTCGGGATGATTCGTCTTTGGCCAACTGGATCATTTCCTTGACCAGTCGCCGTTGCTGTAAGAGTTTTGCTCTTCGTCCACTCCTTTTATGTTTTGGTATTTCCTTTTTTTCCTGCCGTGCCCTGTACTCAGCTATTGTGAGTGGGCGTGGTCGATCGGTTGGATTTGCCTGCAAGGCCTCTTGCAACGTCGGCAAATCCCTTTGTTCAATAGGAACAGCGTTGTTGAATTTTATCTCTTCTGTCATTAATTGTTGTATTGTTAACTGGTCAACTGGTGGTTGTGTGGTAATAATTTTAGTATTTATTGTAGAATTTTGTGCTGAGTGAGCATGTGACTTGTGTTGGGTTTTTTCTATTTTTGCATTTGCTTGCAGAAGTTGTTTTCAGCTTAATTTTTTGAGATGTTTATTAACCGGGTGTTGGCGTATTGGTGTATAATTGTCACCTTAAGTACGCTATTCTATTTCCCAATATACTTCACTATACTCTACTCACTCAGTCATATTGTATCCACATCCATCCAGTCAACAACAGTATTATCCGCAGCCTCGTGACTATGTCACGGTCGCCATGTAGTGAAAGACAATTTGCTTCTTTGTTCTTCGCCAGTTCATATCTAACTGTTTCTTTATTGCGAAAATATTCTTTGCTTAAGTCTAATACATAATGGTTTTTAAATATATAAGTGTGAGCGTATATAAGGCAATTTTATACAAAGTGCTTGCGCAGCAGTTCTCACGCTGCGCCGATCACCGGCTCATACATAATTGAGCGGTCATATTACATTTGTACTTAATGCTTGCATATATACGCTTATACAATGTTGTTTAAAGTAGGTAGCAACTTTATATTAAACAGGGTATATGCATTTGTGTATCTTACTACATGCTCATAGCGACGCAGATAGCTCCGGCCACTGGCGAGCTGTAAAGTAGTCTTTAGAGAATTGTAGAAGTCAGTCCCCTTCGGGAGTCGCTAGCCACCACTCGTGCTATTGTTTGGCTGCGGCCTTAATCGTAAAAATAATATCCAATAAACGTTTGTATCTCGCTTGAACATATGACCAAGAGTCTCTTTTTTATTAAATGGCGCCCAACGCGATAAAGTACTCGCGCTCAAAAAGTGAAATATAAACTAAGCCAGCCCCAGTGCGTAAGTGCGCAAAGCCAGCCTCAGGTAAGGGCATATGAAAAACAAAACAATCTAAGAAAGCCCAACAAACAAAAACTCAAGTGAAAAGTGCGCAACAATTTCAATAAGCACAAACTAAAGCCACAAGCTACGTTAAAAGCTCGGCAACCAAAAGCGTAAGTGTAAAACGCTATAAAAAACTACGACAAGCTATCATTAGCTGTGTCAAAAATATTCAAAAAATACCCAATTGAACACCAAGCGGTCGGCTTGGGCACCGAAGACCAGACAATTAAAACAAGAAGGAAGTCAACACCAGACAACATCACCCAGAAGTCACAGGCTGATTTCAACACCAATTTCATCAACTCGGAGTTATCTTTTTTAATCTTAGAAAACCATGTGAGTGGAGCTTTCTTCTTAATATCGAAATCAAGTAAGTGCGTTGCCTTTTAAAATGTTGTTAGTACCTCTATCATTGCCGGTGTCATTGTTTAGTTATTTTTAAATAAATAAAGTTATAAATATCAGTCTTTAGTATCAGTCGTTAAAATCGCTCTTTATCTGAATTCCAAATCTTTGCCAAAGAGGTCAAGTACATCGTTAAATGCAAAGCGCGATACCAGATTCACACCGAGTCAGCAGATTCCACTGACAGGCTATCTACAGCAGCGATCGTACAATATTTTTTTCTCGCTACGCCTTAAGCGACGTAACTTGAGTAACACTCAAAGAATAAACAAACAGAAACGCTCCGCTGTCAATGCTGCTTTGGCTGCTCAGAAGCAGGATTTCATTGTGGAGATGAACAAATTACGCGAACAGTTTGATTCCGTTTGCCCCATACCAAGACCCAAAGTATATGAGCCAATTAAAGTAGACCGCACTGTGCCATGCGTGGAATCCCTAGACGCAGTTAAGTGCCTCGCTCAGTTTCATGGCGATCAGGAAGAGTATGTGTCATGGCGGCAATCTGCCGTGGCTGCGTACGAACTATACAAAGACTTTGTGGGCAGCTCTCAGCATTATAGTGCTGTAGTGATTATTCGTAATGAAGTAAAATCCAGAGCAAATGCTAAACTTTCGCACTTGAACACTCCACTGAACTTCGAGGCCATCATAGAAAGATTGGACCGCATTTATGCCGACAAGCGTTCGCTAGGCGTTTTGGAACAAGAGTTATCTGTTCTGCGCCAAGGAAACTTATCCATTGTCGAGTTCTATGATGAGGTAGAGACTCTACTTACAAACAAGGCCATCATGTCTCTGGATCCAGCTCAGGCGCAATACGCCAATGGTCTAAAGCGCAACCTTACGGATGTGCTCTATTCTTCTAAGCCAGAGGACTTGCCAACTGCGCTTGCTATGGCTCTAGAAATAGAGGCCAATCATGACTGTCACTCCTTTGCGTCAAACTTTGCTAGAACCCTAGAAGAAAGAAGCCTTCGCCAAGGCTTAAATAGAAACGGACCAATTAACAATAATGCCAGAAGTTTTGGTAAACCACCGCGTTCCCCATGTGAGCCAGATGCTCAGCCCCAACAGCCCCAACAGCCTCAACGGCCTCAACAGACTCAAAAGCCTCAACAATGGCGACAAGGTGACCAGGTAGAGAAGATGGATGTTGATCCGTCCTCCTCCAAGTTTAGACAGCCCACGAACTACTCTAGGCCACAACAATCGGCAAACGCCGTTTCGGCCCCGCTTCCTAATCAACCTTCGGGCCCGAATTATAGAAAGCGACAGTTGAGTTCAGTAAGATTGTCCGACCAGCGCCGCCAGCGGGTCAATCACCTTGATCAGGCGAATGATCAAGAAAACGACGAAGAGTACGATCATCTGGCAGCCAATGCACTGGTTGAAGTCGATTCGGAAAGCGTCGAAGATTTTGAAGAGGACTGCTGTAATTTTTTAGAACAGCGTCCCTGCTCCCGTTTATACAACGGACAATAGCGGGGAAGACCTTAACTTTTCTGTTAGATACTGGAGCAGCAAAAAACTATGTGCGCCCAGTAGAAGGCCTCTTAAATGTAGTGCCTGTTGAAAAACAATTTAAAGTTAAGTCAATACACGGGTTCAACTGCGTAAAGCAAAAATGCCACCTACACCTCTTCGGCATCAATAGCCCTTTCTTCATCCTCCCTCAACTTTCAACCTTCGACGGCATTATTGGCCTTGATTTGCTAAAAAAAACGCAGGTGCCAGTATTAACCTCGAAAAACAGATAATTTCTTGCAAAGGCGGGTCTGAAAAGATTCTTTTCCATTCCTGCGAAGCTGTGAACTTTACGAAAGTAGAAGACATCGCCGTGCCATCTTGCGTGAAAAACGCCTTTCATAAGATGATGCACAGTAGAGTTCAGGCCTTCGCGGACCCCGCTGACTTACTCCCATTCAATACTGCGGTTATTGCCACCATCCGCACTGAGGATAATGAGCCAGTGTATACCAAATTGCACCCCCTTCCGGCCAGTACCCTCGATTTCGTTAATGCAGAAATCAAGGAGTTACTTAGAAACAACATAATTCGACCCTCGAGGTCGCCAAACAACCATCCCCTTTGGGTGGTCGACAAACAGGGTGTTGAATCGACTGGAGCACGGAAAAAGCGACTGGTCGTCGACTTTCGCAAACTTAATGCGAAAACAGTGTGCATGTCGACTCGCGTCGGGGTAAGACGTATTTTCATCGAGCTCTGTACAAAATCAATTTATTTAAGTGAAGTGAATAAATAAAACAAATAAAATACAAATATCAGCGAAAAGACGCTATTAGCAATGTTAAATTGCTAATCTATAATATTTTGTTGTGTGTGGAAACATAAAATTAAAACAAAAGCTAATTTAAATAGACAACAAACAAATTGACAGTTCTAAAATGAGCCAATGAGCAAAAAGAGCAAGACGAGCGCCGGCTCTCTCTCCAACGAAACAATGCATACTTCACCGTCGTGTCTGACGCACGCGAGTGCCAAACAATCCATCGGGTCAATGACCTAGCACCTGCAGAAAGCAAACGATCGCGGTCTTGCTCACCAATGCTTATGACTGCACGATGTGAACCCGAACGCATTGAGAGCGTCTCTCTCGCGCTCTCTTCATTGCAAACGGTGTCAAGCTCTGTAGCTACCAGCACAGTAACTTCGATATCTACTGCAACTGCACCTATAGCAACAACAACAACAACATCAACACTATGCTCAGTACCGAGAGCCGTGTACATTTCTGCTGAATCAACAACAACCAAAGCAAGTGCACTCTCTCCGACTCTAGAAAACAAAAGCGGACAAGAACCAAAACAAAACACAAAACTGTTTCAAACAGTGCTGGATCGCTATATTCAAATAAAGCGAAAGCTAAGCCCACAACACAAACAGGCTGGCAATCAGCCGAAAATAAATCGCGCCAACGTTGACAACTCAACTTCAAATAGGTATGCACTATTGGATGACTGCGAAGTGCATCCAATTAAAGAACAGGAGCAGAAGAAGATTAAGCCGCCACCAATATTTATACGTGAGAAAACCTCAAGTGCACTGGTTAACAAACTAGCTACGATCATCGGAGAAAATAAGTTCCACGTTATACCTCTTACCAAGGGAAACATACATGAAACGAAAGTGCAGACTCCGGATGAGTCGAGCCATCGATCAGTGACCAAGTACCTGGATGAAGCTGGAAAGAGTTACTATACCTACCAGCTTAAAAGTGCCAAAGGATTGCAGGTTGTCATTAAAGGAATTGAATCATCAGTGACCCCTTCCGAAATTATCGAGGCACTAAAGGAGAAAAACTTTAAAGCAAAAACGGTGATCAACATTCTTAACAGGAAGAAAGAGCCGCAGCCACTCTTCAAAGTCGAACTGGAGCCATCGAGTCAAAAAATCAGTAAGAATGAAGTACATCCTATTTATAAACTACAGTTTCTACTGCACCGGAGAATAACCGTCGAAGAGCCACACAAGCGCAAGCAGCCTGTGCAGTGCACTAACGGCCAAGAATATGGCCACACCAAAGCGTACTGCACCCTAAAATTTATCTGCGTCGTTTGCAGCGATGCTCACAGTACCGCAAACTGTCCTAAGAACAAGGACGACAGCTCAATTAAATTATGCAGCAACTGTAGCGAAAAACACACAGCCAACTGGCGAGGATGCATTGTTTACAAGGAACTTAAGAGTCGCCTAAACAAACGAGTGGCTTCAGTTCGTGATCGTATCACACCAACAATTCACAAAGCAATGGAACCGAGTACAACTAACGTCTACCAGCCACCGAACAGCGCCAAATATTTCCTTTGCAAGTGCACTAAAATCAGGGATCCAAACACCAACAGCGGACACCCCCATTCATCAAACAAACACTCACGATAACATGCAACAGCAGCCAATTGGCGTTGAAGCGATTGTGCTTTCGATGCAGCAAAGCATGAAAGACTTTATGGCCTTCATGCAAACAACTATGCAAGAGCTTATGAGGAACCAAAACATCCTTATTCAAATGCTCGTTTCTTCTAAAACAGTATAATGACTCACCTAATAATAGCAACCTGGAACGCTAATGGCGTTTCGCGGCACAAGCTAGAACTTGCTCAGTTCTTAGCCGACAGAAACATTGATGTTATGCTACTCTCAGATACTCACCTTACTAAAAAGTACAATTTTCAAATACCAGGATACAAATTTTTCTTTACGAATCACCCTGACAACAAAGCTCATGGTGGAACTGGTATACTTATAAGAAGTCGTCTTAAGCATTACTTTTTTAAATAGATTCGAAAAAGACTACTTGCAGTCAACATCTATAACAATACACCTCTGTAGCGGCACACAAAATTTGGCTGCAGTCTATTGCCCACCCCGCTTTTCGATCTCTGAAGACCAATTTATGGAATTTTTCAACACTTTGGGCGAGAAATTCTTTGCAGCCGGCGACTAAAACGCCAAGCACACGCACTGGGGATCCCGCCTGGTGACGCCAAAGGGTAAGCAACTGTATAATGCAATGATCAAGCCACGTAATAAGCTTGGCTTTGTGTCTCCGGGTGGGCCTACATACTGGCCAGCAGATCCCAACAAAATTCCAGACTTAATTGATTTTGCAGTAACACGAAAAATTAACCGTGCAATGCTCACCGCTGAGTCACTTGCTGACCTATCATCTGACCACTCGCCGGTTATACTGGATCTTCTCAATCGTCCACACACTGTTGACCGATCTCACAGGATTACAAGCAACTTAACAAAGTGGTCTAAGTACAAAAGATTTGTTTGTGCACACCTTGAGCAAACACCGATATTGACCACAGAGAAAGATATTGACCACACGACAGATACACTCGAAGCCACCTTAGTCTCTGCTGCAAAGGCTGCTACCCCAACGAACACATGTAACAAATATAGCTACACCAGTACAAACCGCGAAATAGAACAAATGGTGATACATAAACGACACCTTCGGAGGGAGTGGCAGATCAGCAGATCACCAAACGCAAAGCATATGCTAAAGATAGCCACCCGCAGACTCACCAAGGCACTCAAACAAGAGGAAGCTGAAGCCCAGCGCCAGTACATAGAGCAACTATCTCCAACCAGCACAAAGCATCCACTATGGAGTGCTTATAAGAACCTAAGCTCACCAACAGAAACGGTTATGCCATTACGAAGTGGCAATGGCAGCTGGCTTCGCTCCGATGAAGAGAGAGCAAGTGCATTTGCTCATCATCTGCACGACGTATTCCAGCCAAACCCTGCTACAAATTCTTTCACTCTACCAGCTACAACAGCAGCGGACATGGCCCCCCAAGAACCTCTGGAATTCCGGAAAAACGAAATAGAAAAAGCCATCAACGAACTGAAGCCTCGAAAGTCGCCTGGCTTTGACCTAATTACGCCGAAAATTATCATCGAACTTCCGCAGTGTGCCATCCTGCATATTTGCTTACTTTTCAACGCTATTGCTAAGCTTGGATACTTTCCCCAGCGATGGAAGAAATCAATCATTATCATGATACCCAAACCAGGAAAAGATAAAACTCAGCCTTCATCATACAGGCCTATAAGCTTACTAGCTTGCCTGTCAAAGCTGTTTGAAAAAGTTTTGCTGCTAAAAATCAGCCCACATCTTAAAACGTACAATACAATCCGAAGCCACCAATTTGGCTTCAGAGAAAAGCATGGAACTATTGAACAGGTCAACCGAATCACATCGGAAATTCGCACTGCTTTCGAGCGTCGAGAATACTGCACTGCTATATTCCTAGACGTCGCCCAAGCTTTCGATCGAGTTTGGCTCGACGGACTGATCTTCAAAATTATCAAGCTTCTGCCACAAAACACACATAAGATACTTAAGTCTTATCTCTACAATCGAGTTTTTGCAGTAAGGTGCAATAATAGCACCTCGAACGACTATGCAACCGCAGCCGGAGTGCCCCAGGGCAGTGTTCTGGGCCCAACCCTCTACATTCTGTACACGGCTGACATCCCTACTGATCACCAGCTCACAACTTCCACATTTGCTGACGACACCGCTATACTAAGCCGCTCCAGATGCCCAGTAAAAGCTTCCTCGCAATTAACCAATCATCTAGCATCTGTAGAAAGATGGCTTGCGAATTGGCGCATACAGCTGAACGTAAGCAAATGCAAACAAGTCACATTCACTCTAAATAAACTTAGCTGCCCGGCCGTTTCCCTAAACAACACATGCATCCCACATTCTAATGAAGTTACATACCTAGGTGTCCATTTAGACAGGCGACTCACGTGGCGAAAGCATATAGAAGCCAAAACGCTGCACATGAGACTAAAGGCCAGAAACCTATATTGGCTTATAAACGCACACTCCCCCCTTTGTCTGGAATATAAAGTACTTTTGTACAAGTCAGTGATAAAACCCATCTGGACTTATAGTGCCGAGCTATTGGGCAACGCCTCTAAAAGTAACATAGACATTGTCCAGCGAGCTCAGTCCAAAATCCTGAGAACTATGACTGGAGCGCCGTGGTATCTCCGAAACGAATACATTCACAGAGACCTCCAAATAAAATACGTAACTGAAGTCATTTCAGACAAAAAAGCGAAGCATTTAGACAAGTTATCGATACATCCAAATCCTTTTGCTAGAAAACTAATAAGAGTATGCAGCCAAAGCCGACTGCAGCGCAACGATCGACCAGCCCAGCGCTAATACTACTGAGGCATAAGTGCGAACACAAAAGGATGTAATTAAAAATAGAATAAGATTTGATAAATTATTACAGTATCTATAAACAGATAAGAAACATAAATAAATAATACAATCCAAAAAAAAAAAAACGAATCACCCGGATGGCAAGGCCCATGGAGGCACTGGCATACTAATACGATCGCGAATCAAACACCACTTTGTTAGTAATTGGCAAGAAGACTGCCTACAATCTACCTATATAAGCCTCCAATGCTATAACGGTGCTCTCACTCTGGCTGCTGTCTATTGCCCACCCCGCTTCACAATATCTGAGGACAAATTCATAACACTCTTCGACTCGCTCGGTGAAAGGTTTGTTGCAGCTGGTGATTGGAATGCCAAGCACATGTACTGGGGATCTCGGATAGCGACCCCTAAAGGAAAACAGCTATACAACGCAATTATTAAACCGCAAAACAAGCTTAATTATGTTTCTCCGGGTACGCCTACATACTGGCCAGCAGATCCTAAAAAGCTTCCAGACTTGATTGACTTTGCCATCACCAAAAGGATATCCCAATCAATGATTACAGCTGAGGCACTTTCAGAACTTTCATCTGATCACTGCCCGGTGCTCTTTAATCTTTTGTACCAACTGCAACACATCGAGCGGCCGTATAGACTCACAAGCAACAGGACCAACTGGGAGAGGTACAAAAAATATGTTTGTTCACATACCGACTTCTCTAGCTCATTGGAAACCGAGCAAGACATCGATCAGTTTGCTGGTAGCCTAGAATCAACACTAGTTGCAGCAGCAAAAGCGTCAACCCCACAAGATACCCACGGATGCAGTAAAAAGTTCAACATGACAAGTCGAGACACCGAACTACTTGTGCTTGAAAAACGACGACTTCGAAGGGAGTGGCAGGAGCACAGATCACCTGGCGCAAAGAGTAGACTAAAAGCAGCTACTCGCAGACTTACTAAAGCGCTTTAGAAAAAAGAAGCGGACGCACAACTGCGTTACATCGAGAATCTCACGCCCACCAGCACAAAAAACTCATTGTGGAAAGCCCACAGGAATCTGCAGGCACCAGCAGAAACTGTCGTACCCCTCCGTAACTCTACCGGAAACTGGTCTCGTAGTGACATGGACAGAGCAAGAGTCTTCGCTGATCATCTCAAAAACGTATTCCAACCAAATCCAGCCACTAACTCATTTAGTCTCCCACCCTTAACTGCATCTGACTTATTTTAAAAATATAAAATATAAAATTTAAAATTTAAAATTTAAAATTAAAATTTAGCACCACAAGATCCCATAGAATTCCGGCCAAGCGAAATAACGAAAGTCATTAGAGAGCAACTGAAGACTGCAAAATCGCCTGGCTTCGATTTAATAACCCCGAAAATTATCATCGAGCTTCCAATGTGTGCAGTTCTACAAATCTGCCTACTCTTCAACGCTATTACCAAAATTGGATACTTTCCTCAAAAGTGGAAGAAATCAGTTATAGTTATGATCCCTAAGCCTGGGAAAGACAAAACACAGCCATCATCATACAGGCCAATAAGCCTACTTACTTGTCTCTCCAAGTTATTTGAAAAAGTACTGCTGCTACGAATCAGACCCCACCTTAAAATACACAACACACTCCCATCGCACCAATTTGGTTTTCGGGCAAAACATGGAGCTATTGAGCAGGTTAACCGCATCACAACAGAAATTCGCACTGCTTTTGAGCATCGAGAATATTGTACAGCTTTATTCTTAGACGTTGCACAAGCATTCGATAGAGTATGGTTGGATGGACTTACGTTTAAAATAATCAAACTGCTGCCTCAAAACTTACATAAGCTTCTAAAGTCTTACTTATACCAAAGAGTGTTCGGGGTTAGATGTAGTTCAAGCCCTTCAAGCGATTGTACTATAGAAGCTGGAGTGCCCCAAGGAAGTGTATTAGGTCCAATTCTATACACCCTATACACGTCGGACATCCCAACAGACTACCAGCTAACAATATCCACATTCGCTGATGACACTGCAATACTGAGTCGATCCAGATGCCCAGTAAAAGCTACGATGCAACTAGCACGCTATTTAACATGTGTAGAGAATTGGCTTGCAGATTGGCGCATACGAGTAAACGAACAAAAATGCAAACAGGTTACGTTTACCCTTAACAAACAGATCTGCCCGCCCTTGGTTATGAACCATCCCACAAGCCGATGACGTAACATACTTAGGTATTCATCTGGACAAGCGGCTCACCTGGCGGAAACACATAGAGGCCAAGACGACGCACCTGAGACTAAAAGCAAAGGATCTACACTGGCTTGTAAACGTTCAGTCTCCCCTAAGCCTGGAGTACAAAGTCCTTTTGTATAACTCCGTTCTTAAACCCATATGGACCTATGGGTCCGAGCTATGGGGCAATGCATCGAGAAGCAACATCGACATCGTACAGCGAGCACAGTCTAGGATTCTGAGAATCATAACTGGAGTTCCATGGTATCTCCGGAACGAGAATATACACAAAGACCTACAAATAAAACTTGTCATTGAGACAATAACAGAGAGAAAAGTAAAACTCACGGAAAAACTAGGCTCACATCCAAATCCCCTTGCAAGAAAACTTCTTCGAGTATGCAGCCAAAGTCGACTGCACCGCAACGATCAACCAGCCCAGCGTTAAATTTGTTAGGCCACATAGCACAAATCATCTCATAAAATGATAATTAGCTAGCTTAGAATAAGATTTGAAAACTTATTGTTAGTCTCTTAAGTAAAAGGGAAGATTCAAAAAATAAAAAAAAAAATTTTGAAAAAAAAAAAAATGCGAAAACAGTTGCTGATAGGTACCCGATGCCAGTGGCGGATCTAGCTCTATTTAGACCTATGATATGTTCAATGAGTGTAAGATTTAAGAGAAATTTTTGAAAATTTTACCTCTAGAGGGACTGATTCTAAAGCTACACACAAAAGTTACCGTTGAGAAAATAGTGAATGCTGTAAAAGAATACAAAACAGATTCAATAAGCTGCAATGATACAGAGCTGAAATCAGAAATAACCATTTGGCACCAGCATTGCAAGACATCTTCATTTCTACAAGCACAAACAGCGATTGATGCTTTGAAATGCATAGAAGAAAATAATTTTTCCGAATGTTGCGACACTGCTTCAATTATTTACAACAATACCAGTGACTTCAGCAACAGCAGAGAGTTGTTTTTCAGCGCTAAAAAGACAGAGAACATTCCTAAGAGTCAACATGGCTGAAAATCGACTCAACGATTTGACTTCGGGATACACACATAAAGATGTGAAAATCTCCAGTGATGTAGTTGTGGATGTTTCGCTAAACTTAAACCTCGGCGACTTGCAACGTTGGATTGGTCATTTGAAGAATGAACGAGCGAAAAAATGGCACTGTTCTACGAGTTTGTACCACTTGTAAATATTTTTTTTAGTAAGAACAATTTTATCGTAATGCCACGAAACACAAGTGTTTCGGAGCACTTTATTTTATTTTTACACAAAATTTGATGCAAATCCTTTGATCCATATTTTTCGATAGCAAAAAATCGGCGAGCACGCAAAACACTTATAACTTTAACGCCTCTCACAACCAAACAAAAACTTGAAACTTGGTACAGATGTTCGGGAAGAGTGTACCAACATAACAAAACAAAAAAAAAATCAAAATTCAATTATACGTAACCCGTGAAAATTCTAAATTCGCGATACTTTTTGAACACACCTCGTATAGTATTTAAATATAAAAAATGGCACTGTAAAATAGTGTTTAAATAAATATTGTTTAACGACGCCCAGCATACCAATGATTTTGACGAATCTATGTAAGGCCAAATACTTCTCTACTTTGGACCTCAAGTCTGGTTACCACCAGATAATGTTGGCAGAACAAGACAGAGAAAAAACCGCTTTTTCCATTAACGAAGGCAAATGCGAATTCTGTCGTCTCCCATTCGGCCTGAAGAATGCGTCTAGCATTTTCCAGCGAGCCATTGACGATGTCTTAAGGGAATTTATAGGTAAAATTTGCTATGTTTACGTTGATGACGTAATCATTTTCTCTGCAAATGAGGCAGACCATATTCGAGACATTGAACTCATTCTAAAGAGTCTACACTACGCTAACATGAGGGTCGCCAGGGAGAAATCAAAATTGTACAAGGAGAGCGTGGAATTTCTTGGTCTCTTGGTTTCCAGAGAAGGCACCAGAACGTGCCCCGAAAAGGTCAAAGCCATCCAAAACTTTCCCGCCCCGAAAAATATTTTCGAGGTACGCTCATTCCTGGGCCTGGCAAGCTATTACAGATGCTTCATAAAAGATTTTGCATCCATCGCCCGCCCCATCTCCAACATTCTAAAAGGAGAAAATGGCAAGGTTAGTACCTTCAGATCTAAGAATATTCCAATCGCTTTCAACAACGACCAGCTATAGGCGTTCGAAAAAATAAAGAGTATCTTGGCATCTGAGAGCGTCATCCTCCATTATCCTGATTTCAGCCAGCCATTTGACCTAACCACGGATGCTTCATTCACTGGCATTGGTGCTGTGCTATCACAAAATAATAGACCTATAACTATGATTTCCCGCACTCTAAAGGACGCTGAGGTGAATTATGCTACAAAAGGAAGAGAACTTCTTGACATCGTTTGCGCACTCGACACGCTACGTCACTACCTTTACGGTAAATCTGATATCAACATATTCACAGATCATCAGCCCCTAACATTCGCTGTCTCCGACAGAAACCCGAACTCCAAGATAAAGCGCTGGAAGGCGCGCATAGACGAGACTGGAGCTAGTGTGTTATATAAACCAGGCAAAGAGAATTTCGTTGCTGACGCACTTTCACGTCAGAACCTGCATGCCTTACAGAGCTCCAATGCGTCCGACGCTGCTACGGTTCACAGCGAACTTTCGTTCACTTATGCAATTAAGTCATCGGACAAACCCCTCAATTGCTTTAGAAACCAGATAGTGATTAGGGAGGCAGCATTCCCTTCTAGGCAGCTGTTCATCATCTTTGGCCAAAAGACACGGTACCACATAGATTTCGAGGATTGGAACACATTAATTGACACAGTCAAGTTGATAGTAAAACCCGATGTGACTAATGCCATTTTCTGCGAACTTTCAGTTCTTGCCCGCATTCAGCATCCCTTGGTCATGGCTTTCCCGGCTACCGCCTTCTGGCGTTGTCAGCGCTTCGTCGCGGATGTCACAAATAAGGAAGAGCAAGTGGAGATCGTGACCGTTGAACATAATCGAGCACATAGAGCTGCACAAGAGAACGTAAAGCAGGTTCTGCTAGATTATTATTTTCCCAAAATGTCAAAAATCGCGGCAGAAGTTGCAACAAACTGCAAAATCTGCGCAAAGAACAAATATGACAGGCACCCTCAAAAACAAGAAAAGGGTACCTTGCCAATTCCCAGTGGCATTGGAGAAATGATACACATTGACATTTTCTCTACGGCAGGAAAATACTTCCTAACTGCGGTAGATAAGTTCTCAAAGTTTGCCTTGGTCCAGCCCATTGCGTCACGCACCATTGCTGATGTCAAGGCCCCTATACTGCAAATTGTCAATAGTTTTCCGGAGGTCAAGAGTGTTTACTGCGACAATGAGCCTTCGTTTAGCTCTGAAACCATCCGCTCCTTGTTGACAAATCACTTCGGTGTAGAGGTAATAAACTGCCCGCCACTTCACAGCACGTCAAATGGTCAGGTGGAACGATTCTACAGCACCCTGCAAGAAATTGCCAGGTGCATAAGAGCTGAGAGGCATATCGAGGATGTCTCTGATGCCATTCTTCTCGCGACCATCGAGTATATGACCATTCGGTCACAGGGCGAACTCTTAAGAGCCTCGCAAGACCATTTCCCTGAGGTTAACAGAAAGCTCGAGAAAGCACAAAACGAGCAACTGGAAAGGAATAACCAGAAACGCCAAAACAGAGTCTTTGATGTAGAAGAAAAGGTTCTGGTAAAAGCAAACAGGAGGCTGGGAAACAAACTATCCCCGTTGTTCCTGGAAGAATCGGTGGAAGCCGACATGGGGACCACTGTCTTAATAAAAGGGAGGGTGGTCCAGAAAGACAACTTAAGATAAGCTTTTTTACAATTCATTTTCTTTCCTGCACTACCTCTATCCTTAGGTTTACTTTGTTCTTCGCAACCTTGACCTTGGCCACCTTGACCCATGCTAAGATAACGGACTACTCACAAGCGGACTACATACCAATAATCGACGGGAACGCCATTATCTGGAATGAGACTTGGACTGTTCGACACACGACGAACCTCACTGCATACGACACCTTCGTATCAGAAACAGCAAATCTTATAGAGATTTTTACTCTGGAGCACATGAAAAAGGTCTTACAAGCCGACGTAGAGCACCTGACGACTCTTCTCGCCACACTTCATGTGCACCACAGACGGGCGAGGAGCATCAACCTTTTGGGTTCCGCATTAAAAGTTCTGGCGGGAACCCCGGACTTCGACGACCTACAGCGACCAACAACAAGCAAGTACTTCTAAATTCAAAATTACAGAATCAGATCAACGCGCTTACGCGCACCGTCAACGCAATTTTAAATGATCCGAGTAGAGAGCGCATAAACGCACCACACTTGTACGAGACCCTTTTGGTTTGGATCAGAATAATAGCTCTTGAGCTAGAAAACCTAATAATAGCAATCACACTGGCAAGAATAGACATGGTAAATCCTGTTATCTTTGGCAGCACGGACTTGCAGTCGATATTGCAAGAGGGCTTCACCGGATTGAGCTTAGCTCAGATCTCGAGTGTAGCTAGCGTTAGGGTATTAGGAAGCGATAGGCTAATTCATTTTATTTTATCTTTTTCGAAACCTAAGTTAGTTTGTAAGAAGATCACTATTTTCCCAGTAGCACACGATGGGATTGTACTCCACCTGGAAGAGAACGTGGTAGCGGAATGCAACGGCCACATCATCGCCGTCACCTCCTGTGTGGGCCCCGCCACTGCCACATTTTGCAAGGAGGCAGCGGAAACTTCATGCGCTCAGGGTCTCCAGTCTGGAAGTGTCTCACATTGTGCCACACGTCCCAGCCATCTTGCCGCAGTGACGTCTATCGACGAGGGCATCCTCGTGGTCAACGATCATTGGGCCACCGTGAGTATCGATGGGAGCCCCCCCGAAAACATAACGGGCACCCATTTGATTACATTCGCAACTGTAGCGTACGTCAATGGTTCAAATGAAGAGTCAGGTCTTTTGACTCCGAATAAAAACACGATAAAGTTTAAGTTAGCGGGGACGTCAGTCCCCGATGAGTTATCTTTATTGAATATATTTAGCTTAACGTTAACAGGTGCCAAGCGCTGCGACATAGCAGCCAAGGCTCTTATGTATTCTAATATAATGTAACAGTATATAATGCATACATTGAGAGAGTATGTTGTGTGCGCGCATAATGTACATGGCTAGCGTGAGAACGCTGACCATGCATTTAGGCAGTGCGGTTCATAAGTGGGTGATCATGTTACACCTCCACTTGAACGTCGCGGTTTGCATAAACACTGCAACAATGCAATTGTGCTGATATCAGATTGATAGCATTCTTTGGATATTATATATGTACAACATGTGCGCATACTACATCTCCCTCCTTTTAAAAAATAACGAAACTTAGTGTAGTTATTTTATTTACTTATATATATATTATTATTATTATTTTATTTTTTTTTTTCTATATAAGCTTACAGATATATTTGATTTTTTTTTTTTTTTTTTTTTGAAAATTAAAAAAACTTTAAAATTTGGAAAATTTTGGTATTAATAATTTTTTTTTTTTTTAAATTAGAATAAATGTGTTTGATTACATATAAATCAAAAAAAAAAAAAAAAATTGTGTTTTATTTTTTTTCTAAATATTTTATGGTTTTTTATGGTTATGGTTGTGGTTGGCCAACCCTATGAAATATGTTAAGAATTGAACATCTTTATTGAATATATGTTGAGCTTAACATTAACGGGTGCCAAGCGCTGCGACATAGCAGCCAAGGCCCTTATGTATTCTAATATAATGTAACAGTATATAATGCATACATTGAGAGAGTATGTTGTGTGCGCGCAGTATGTACATGGCTAGCGTGAGAACGCTGACCATGCATTTTGGGCAGTGTGGTTCATAAGTGGGTGATCATGTTATCTTGAACGTCGCGGTTTGCATAAACACTGCAACAATGTAATTTGTGCTGATATCAGATTGATAGCATTCTGTGTATAATATATATACAACATGTGCGCATACTACATCTCCCTCCTTTTGAAAAATAACGGAATTTAGTGTAGTTATTTTAATTACTTATATATATATTATTTTTATTATTTTATTTTTTTTTTTTTTATAGGTGTACAAAAATGTTTGATTTTTGTTTTTTGAAAATTTAAGAAATTGAAAAAATTTTGGTTTTAATAAAATTTTTTTTTTTTTTTAATCAAAATAAATGTGTTTGATTACATATAAATCAAAAAAAAAAATGTTTTTTATTTATTTATTTTTTATTTTTATATACTAATTATTTTATGGTTGTGGTTGGCCAACCCTATGAAATATATTAAGAATTGAACATTTTTAAGAATTGAATATTTTTAACCTATCTTTATGGACTATCTGTTTCTTATTTTTATTTCCTACAATTGTAATGTTATTATTAACTCCTAAATCTGAAACTAAATATGGTCCTAAATAATTATTGTCAAGCTTATGGCCTGTCTCGTTCCTAAGTAATACCTTATCTCCTATTTTTAATTCAAAGTCACTAACCTTTCTATCATATTTAATTTTCCTATCGGCTTTTACCTTTTCTAACATATTCCTAGCTCTTCTATAAGCTATCTCTAATCTAATCTTTACTTCTTTAGAATAGTCATCCATGTTATAAATGGGATCTATTCTGTCTATTTTGTTGAAATCTGTGAACTGTCTTGGTAATCTTCGAAATACTAGTTCATATGGACAATATTCATGAACTACTGATGGTGTTGTGTTGAAACAATAAGTAAAATATTGTATCCAAACATCCCAATCAGTTTTGTCAACAGAAATGTACGAGCGAATATACTCGTTAAATGTTCTGTGACTTCGTTCTATTGTTTCTAAAGTCTGGTGATGATGTGCTGTTGAAGTAATATTTTTTATCTTCATATATTTGCACAGATCGTCTATGATTTGATTTTTGTATTCCGTTCCCATGTCCGTAATGATTGTTTTCATTGGACCGTACTTGAGAATAAAATGTTCAAATATAGCATTAGCAACTGATTTTGCACTTTTGTTTGGTATGGGTACCGTAACCAAATACTTAGTTAAATCACATATAATAGTGACAGCATACTCATTTACATCTTCTGATCTTGGAAGTGGACCAATGGTATCTATCAAAACTATATCAAATGCTGTTGCTGGTGTTTCAGTAATTCTCATTGGCATTTTCGTATGTTTCAACGTTTTAGCCTGTTGGCATTTTAAACATGTCTTGACATATTTACTTATTGCCTTTGTCATTTGTGGCCAATAATAAAAGTTTTTTATTTTCCTCAGGGTTCTAGAAATTCCTGAGTGGCCTCCTTCTGACGGATCGTCATGATATTTAGACAGTATTGCTTCTATTTGAACCTTATCATCTTTATCTATCTTAGTCACCTTGTTTAATAGCGCTATTTTTAAATTTTGTAATATTTTATTGCCCTTTTCTTTGAAATTCTTAATAGTGACAAACTCGAAGATTTGTTCACTTGGTGACAATTGCGTTTGAATGATCTTATTTATTCTTGCTTCTTCATTAAGCCTTTGAAAAAACTGATCTAAATCGATTTTTTCATTAGAATAAAAATTAGTCATATCGAAACGTGTTATAATATTTTTGCCTCTTTTTAACAAACACTTATGTTTGTCTATTTTGAGAACAATACATTTCTTGGCATCAATGTTATTGATTACCTGATAGATATTTGGCTATTTTTTTTTTTTTTATTTCTTTCTGGTTCTTGCAATGTTTCTCCTGCGCAGGAATTTTTCTGTCTTGCTGAAGCTCTCGTTTCGACCTTCAGTATCTGTCTATTCATTTCTTTTAGCTCTCCGCTAGTTATTCGGGAAAGAGCATCTGCTATATAATTATTTTTCCCCTTGAGGTATTCTACGCTGAAATCATATTCCTCAAGATCCAGACGCATTCTGGTCAACTTGGAACTTGGATTTCTCATCGAAAACAAATATGATAGTGGCCTATGGTCACTCTGTACTAAGAAATGCCTACCATATATATATGGTCTAAAATGATTTATTGCCCAATGTATAGCTGCTAGTTCTTGTTCTGTAGTGGACTTATTACTTTCTCCTTGTGTAAAGGTTCTTGAAGCGTATGCCACTGGTAATTGTTGACCGTTATGGTCCTGAGATAGTACCGCTCCACATGCTTGTTTACTAGCATCTGTGGTTATGCAAAATTGTTTGCTGAAGTCTTGGTACTGAAGAAGTGTAGGTTTCATTAATTCCCTTTTAAGATATTCGAATGCTTAATAGTTGCAAAATGCGACGAATCGTCTAGCTTCGTCTGCATTTACTGGTTGTGGGTAGTTTTTAATTACCTCATATTTAGAGTCATCTGGTAATATACCTTTATCAGTACATTTATGACCTAAATATGTAACCTCTTTCATAAAGAAAGTGCATTTTTCTGGATGTAGTTTTAAATTATGTTGTCTACATAATTTGAAAACATCGGTTAAATTCTTAAGCATATGCTTTTCAGAACAACCGACTACAACTAAATCATCCATATACAGAAAGGCTTGCGAAGGCTGTAGGCCTGTCATCATTCTTTGAAATGAATTGGGGGCTATTTTTAACCCAAATGGTAATCGCGTGTAGCGATATGAACCTGTTGAAGTTGAGAATGATGTTATATTTCGTGACCTTTCGTCTAACTCGATTTGGTGAAAACCTGACATAAGGTCTAGGCACGAGAAATATTTTGCTCGTCCTAATTGATCAAGAATATCTTCTATTCTTGGAAGTGGGAATTTATCGGCTAGTAGTTTCTTATTGATCTGACGATAGTCAACTACTAATCGCCATCTCTTTTCCGCCGAATTAGGCAGTGATTTCTTGGGTACCAAGAGAAGTGGGCTATTATATTTATTATATTATATTCTGATATGGACGGTTCTACTATACCGTCTTTTATGAGCTTGTCAACTTGCCTTTGAATTTCTGGCTTTTGACTTTCTGGCATTCTATAATTCTTAATATATACTGGTGTTTTATCGTTCAATCTCAATTTTTGTCTATAAAAGTTATTAGCTGATATGGTTTCTGTTTCGAGACCAAAAATATCGCTATATGCAGTGCATAATTTTGTTAAATCGTTTTTAAATAACGATGGAAATTTTAGAAGTTTTAATATTTCTGAGGTTCTTTGTGCTATCTTCTGTATTTGCATTGTAAACATCATAATCGTCTAATGATTCGCTTTTTATATGTGCGCTGTTTACAATAGCGTCTTTTTCTGTTGTATTTATAATGCGAATCAACACGTTCTGAGTGTTTACTAGTGCACTTGCTACTATTATGCCAGGTTGCAATTCCTGGTTGGGGATAAGAACATTGGTGTCAGTAGACGTGAGATGGATTTTTCGAATTACCTCTGATCTAGCTGGCAAAACTATTTCGTTATCAAGTGAATGTATTATAGGAATGTTTATATTCCTGAAATTATCGGGCCTTAAAGTGAACCAATCTTCTTGGTCGTGGAATTCTAAAATACAATTGTATTTTTTTATGAAATCCAAGCCAATTATACCATCCCCTGGTATAGGAAAATTCTCAGGTACGATATGGAATTTATATGGTATTGCTGCATTTGCAATACTCATTTCCAAACCTAGAGACTTAATTGTCCCTTGCCCTATTCCTGAGATATTTGTTGTATCTCTTGAGTTTAAATGATTTAAGTTATTATTACTGCATTTAAGCAGTGAAATTTCTGCACCTGTGTCTATTAATAGAGTTACCATTGAATTGGTACTCATATTTGTTAACTTTATAAAAATACTTAAATTGAGATTGATTCTATACAGCCTTACTGTTGGCTGTTGCTCAAGGGGGCCTGCTGGTTTTCCGTCTGTATGTTTCTGACGGTATTATTATTATTATTATTTCTGTTTGAGTTCTGGTTTTGGTTACCCCTTTGGTAACCTCCAGCTCTGTTGTTGTTCTGGTTACCGCCGCGGCCTCTATTACCTCCGCGATAACCACCTCGGCCTCTATAATTGTTATTATAGTTACCGCGGCCATTACCTCTATTTTGGTAATTTCCACGATAACTATTTCCTCGAGAATATCCTCTATTGTTATAGAAGAAAACATTGTTCGAGTTGCCGGTCATTTCTGTACAGCAGTGTATGTACTTCTCTATTACACTATTCATAGTGCTGAAGTTACCTGCTTCGAGAATTGTCTTGAGCTTATCATACTCGCAATTCTTTATCATCGCAGTGATCGCTTCTTTCGTTGCGAACTTATCTGCGTTGTTTGAGTCCAGTCCGTCATCTATGTAGGCTGCCTCAAGCGACCTACGTAGATTTTCAATTTCTGTGGTATACTGCGCTGCAGTTTTACCACGCTGTTGTGTATTTAGCAATTTTGCTTTAATGACATCAGGCAATTCGCCTTTAACTGATGCCTTTAATACACCTATGATTCCAATAATGGTCCTTTCATTTTCAACTTTGTATGACAAAGGGCCAATTATTTTCGTCTTGATTACTTCAACGGCTAACATCTCCTGATCTCCTTTCGTGAGATCTGTTAGTCGGAGAGCCGTCAAAAATCTGTTTAAATTGACTTTCTTGCCATCGAACTCGGGTATCGTGGACGAAATTTGTCGCACGTATTCCCTTGAAGTTGCGGCTGAGTCAGTCATTCTGTTTTCTAAGTATATATTTGGAGGCTCTGAACTTTCTTCTTCTCCTATTTCTGGCAATTTAATTGTTGCCGGTATTGTAAGATCGTGCAGATCTTCTTCTTTAATTTCCTGTTCAGAGTCCTCTTCTTTAGAGTCTTGATCGGAGTCTTCCGATACTTCTGTATTGTCACCTGTTTCAATTTCAACTGATGTGTTGAATATTGTAGGGACAGTCAGATTTAAATTATGTCTTTTCTTTACTAATAACAAGTTTTCCCTAAACTTGTTTAGAAATTTTAACGATTGCGTTAAATGTACCCTAGTTAATCTATCTTTGTTTGCATTTAGTAATTGGCGTGCTTCATTAAAGCATTCTACCAATATTTGTGCGTGCCTATTGAGAGTATTTTGTTGTATTTCTCTATTTTGGCTTACGCACTTATATGATTTATCAAAGGCTATTTTTATATGTTCTAGCTGATTTTTTATGTTTTGCCAGTCCATATAGCCTTATTTTTGTATTAGAACTTTGTAAACCGTTCTAATATTTATAGACTAACCAATTTGGTTGACTATCGAATTCTATTTCTTCGACTATGACCCCTTCGATCATCGCAAGAACTGTTGCCAGGTCCTTCCTTGAACAAACATGGAAAGGTGACCTTTTTAATTTAAATATTGTTACGTAATGGACGAACAATAAATCGAAAAGAGGCATTGGTTCTCGCGATATCAGGAATAATACTCTTTTCACGAAGTTCGGGTCTTGCTTTTCTATTTTTCTAATTATATGATGGATATGTTTACCCATTATTTTCCTTATTGGGGATTCTCACAGCTGTCGTTGGTAGATATTGTTGAATGTTCCCTTTGATCATTCAAGAATTTTTAATATCGGACCAATCGCTGTTTTCTAGTAAATTTAATCATTCTCCTATACGACTATACTGATATATATCTATAATCATTTTTAAATTCGATTCAATTCTTAATGAATTTTTTTTTTTTAAATTGTTAAATTTATTTATTATAATATATTTGTTTGATGTTTTTTTTTTTATTATTTGTATTCCAAACACATTTATTTTTATATAACAATATTTTTTTCTTTAGATTTTATCTAGATCGTTGGCTCTGCTCTCATATTTCTTTTTTAAACATTTATTATGGAGCTTGTACAATTTAGTGAGCGCATTTACGATCATTATGATGGCTATTATGCCTAGGATCCAAGTGATCCAATCTAAATTGTTTGTACTTACTTCTATTTTATTTATTACATTAGCGGTAGAATCTACCGACTTAGTATCTACTAGACCCATGTTTAAAAAGAAATTTTCTCTTAATACAGTTGTTTCTGAATATATTGGGTCTAGATCTAATTTACTTATTGAATTGTCAAATGACATTTACTTATTTGTTATGATTTGCTTATATATATATCTATTTTATCTTCTATTTTATTTTTTTTTTAATATTTGAATTGACGCTAATGCGTCGGCTATGCTGCCTTGAAAATTGATAATACGCCTTGCGGCGGTGAGAAGTTTAAAATTAATTCACCCGTGTGAATTTACAGATTTCCTACCTAATTTTTCGTTTGTGGGCCAAACTTCTCATTGGGCAGATAGGTTTCCGCTCAATCGTACAATAGTTTTAAAATTAGATGAAAAAAATATGCATCGCAGTGCAATTAAAAAAATTATGCAACGCAGTGCAAAGTAAAAAAAAATTGCGCTCTTGGTAGCGCTGTCGGTAGTTGTTGATGCTGTAGTTGATGCGGTAGTTGTTGGTGTCAGCTGGGCGTCGCCGGCCTTGGCACGCTGACACTCCCTCGATGCTGCAGTGCGAATAGCGCACCACAGTTTTTCTAAAATGATGTAGACCTGTATCAGCTGGTCGTCGCCGGTATGGCACGCTGATACTCCCTCGATGCTGTAGTGCGAATAGCGCACCACAGTTTTTGCTTAGTGTTGTCGGCCTGTGTCAGCTGGTCGTCGCCGGTATGGCACGCTGACACTCCCTCGTAGTCGAACAAGCACGGATAGTTCACCGCGTTTACTTCTCATAATCCAGTCGTTGACGCAGTGTACGGATAGTTCACCGCGTTTACCTCTCCTCACAATCCAGTCGTTGACGCAGTGCACGGATAGTTCACCGCGTTTACTTCTTCTGACACTCCAGTCGTTGATTAGTTAGTCGATTGTGATTGGTTAGCCGATTGGCCTTTCAAAGTTTGCTTTGACCAAATTTTTTTATCTTTTGGTTGTGCATTTATGTCGTAGCGACTTTTCTTGTTGTTGTTGTTTAAACGGTGACTTCTTTAAGTTTGCTGTTTTGTTGTTGTTGTTGTTCTTGTTGTTGCATTCTCTTTGCATTAAAATTAAGTGTGTGTTTCTTTGTATTGTATTTGTATTTGTTTTGTGCATTTATGTCGTAGCGACTTTTCTTGTTGTTGTTGTTTAAACGGTGACTTCTTTAAGTTTGCTGTTTTGTTGTTGTTGTTGTTCTTGTTGTTTTTATATGAGCTGCAGCGGCAGCGACGGCGACGTCATCAACATTTAACACTTGCACGTCATCAAAATTTAACACTTTTGTCTGTTTTAAGACAACTGGCACATCACTATTTTGCACTATTTTGCTTGAGGCTCCTGCCTCACGGTCGCCATGAAGAGTTTGGTCTTTTCACTCCGATTAAAAACACGATAAAATTTGAGTTACCGGGGACGTCAGTCCCCGATGAGTTATCTTTATTGAATATATGTTGAGCTTAACATTAACGGGTGCCAAGCGATGCGACATAGCAGCCAAGGCCCTTATGTATTCTAATATAATGTAACAGTATATAATGCATACATTGAGAGAGTATGTTGTGTGCGCCCAGTATGTACATGGCTAGCGTGAGAACGCTGACCATGCATTTTGGGCAGTGTGGTTCATAAGTGGGTGATCATGTTACACTTCCACTTGAACGTCGCGGTTTGCATAAACACTTGAACAATGTAATTTGTGCTGATATCAGATTGATAGCATTCTGTGTATAATATATATACAACATGTGCGCATACTACAATATGTAGCATTAAGCCTTTATCCATATTATTTAAATTTTAACAGATGATTCAATTCAAATTTAGGTTATTTCTAACAAAATAATAATTAATTAAAAATACCCTTTTGCCTTATTTCGGCGCAAACATACTCCCGGCCTTGGAAGCTCCTTCCAACAAGTCTTCTTCGTCTTCATCTGAGGGCAGTGGGCAGATCTTGTGAACGTTGCGTTTAAAGAGACCTGCTTTGCATCTCACCGTCACCACTCGAACAGCTCCATCAGTACCAGGATGTATTTCTGCTACACGGCTTAAAGCCCATTGACCTGGTGGAATATTGTCTTCTGCTATTAAAACTAAAGCACCTTCCTTCAGATTTTTGTATGGAGTCTTCCACTTGGCCTTCAATTCTACCAACGAATCTGCACCAGATAGCATATCGTCCATATAAAAAATTACGCCTCACTGCTTCATCTGCTAATGGATATAGACTACCAAACTGATCTGCCAAATAGTACAAACATCGCACCGCCAAAAATGGTGCTGAGTTCGTGCCATAGGTAACAGTTTTAAGGCGCAGCACTTTAATCGATTCAGTGCTACATACACGCCATAAAATACATTGATAGTCACAATCAGAAGGATCGACCAAAATCTGACGATACATTTTAGATATATCCGCAGTGAGCGCGTACCTATAAAAACGAAAGCGAACTAAAGTATCAAATAAATCTGCTTGCAAGGTGGCTCCTACCAACATCGTATCATTCAAGGCTAAACCATTGCTTGTTTTACACGATGCATCAAACACAACCCTCAATTTTGTTGTTAAACTTTCTGGACGAATTACTGGATGATGCGGAATAAAATATTTCACTTGTCGTACTTGAACATTAGGTAGCTCCTCCAAGTGATTTAATTCCTTGTATTCATCCATAAACGCCACATACTCCTTCTTTAGCTCAGGATGCCTGTTAAGTTTTCTTTCCAAATTTAGAAACCTATTTAAGGCAATATTATAAGATTCTCCGGCTGGCGAAAATCCTCTGGCTGAACCCTCCACGAGGGTGCCGGCTGGGCAATGGGCTGTGTATTGACTCAACCTACAGATTGCTCGGGCCAATGCACGGCCCAGCTAAGGCGAGCACACAGCAACGTGCGGACCATAAAAGTCTGGTGCTGCTATGTCCGAAGCCATGGTCAGAGGTGCCTGGCAGATAGGCCTAAAATGCTATGGGGTGGTTCCCAAGAACAAAATCAACCAAACATGAAGCATGATGGAGTCTTCGAATGATGAAACTCGGGCTGGGATGTCAGCCCAAACGTCGGTGGGAAGCGTGACTGCTACCACCGGCGGGCACGGGGGGGTGAACACCCCTCTGCGTGTCGCCAGCGGTCACACCTCTGAATTGGTGGGAACAGGCCAGGACAGTTGTACCACTACTGCCACAACATCAACCAGTAAGAAAAGCAACAGTCGAGCGCACTCGACAGTGGGATACCCTTCGACCTCTGTTACCGTAAAAAGTATCTAACTGAATTATACTCTACTCTAATAAATATAATAAATGGCTTTCGTACTACTTTTAATAACCTGCTTATATCTAATCTATTTTCGCCGCTCGAATTCGCTACTCATTATATATACATACATATATAATAAAAATGAATTTAACTATATGTATATATGATTGGTTTTATTTTAAATTTGAACTTTGCCGACGAATGTAAAAGTCGTGCAGTGGTTAAATGAATTGCGTTGCAGTCTCTTAGCCAACTTATGCTGGGTTCGAATGACGGCGCGATCGACATTTGTAAAAATTTAGCTTTTTGGTCAGTTTTCATAAAAGATGTTAAACGTTATTAAATATTAATATTAATTATTATTTATGTAAACTCTAATCTCTCTTATGGCTTCGTTGCAATCGGCTATCGAAAGATAATAGGCAAAGCGGCAATACGAAAGAAGAATGCGTGAAGCAAACTGACGGCCGTTTGTTTAGAATAGGAGGATAAGGAAAACGCCAACTGGCGGCAGTATGTTTAGAAAAAGGAGATGGACAATACCGTTAAGTCTTTTCACTTCTTACATATCTTTGTTCGTAAACAATAGCAACGCCAATTGGAGTGTATGTTGGAGTGGGATGCCCATACATGCATTTGCATATGCATAAATGTATGTATAGACGTCACACTTCAACATATGTATGTGCTGCTATGTTATTGCAAAATATTGAGAGCAAAACAAAACAGCTACATTCAATATAAATCCTATTGAACTTGCAAGCTCATCATAGATAAAATATGAAAAGCGAGAGACGTTATGAAAAAACGCATTGTTTACTTTAGGAATGCACGCGAAATGCTGATTTCTTACTGTTGGGCTTACATATATTGTAAATTGTTAAATTCATACACATATTCATATGCACATGCTTTAAAATTATTCCCGACAAATGGCGCTCGCGCTCGCCCACCTCCCTTTTTAGATGACACCAGCAGTTGGTTTTATGCTCATACTTTCTTAAATAACTTCTGTGTTTATTGTCCGATCGGATTGCAATTTAGAGTATACGTAGATATTTCATTCAGCATAGTATATATTATAGTCACAAAGTTGTATCTTTTATACAGCGCTTATAAATTGAGTTCAAAAATTTAATTATTGATTTGCGGGGGCGGTGGGAGTGGCACCTAACATTTGAAATAAACTTGATCTGCGTCTGGTAGACAGAAACCTTCATGTCAAATTTGGTGAGTCTAGCTCTTATAATAGCTGAGATCTGTGTGTTCATCTGGACATCCAGACAGACAGACATGGCTCAATCGACTCGGCTAGTGATCCTGAGCAAGAATATATATACTTTATGGGGTCTGCCACGCCTCCTTCTGCCTGTTACATACATTTGCACAAAGTTAGTATACCCTTTTTTGACCATTTTCAATGGTCGAAGGGTATAAAAAATGCCAAGATGTGGCGCGGTACCAGAGTCCATGCAGACTCGGACAGCGACCCTCAAGGCAACGAAATAAGTGCGGAAGTTGAAGAAAGCCTCTTGCGCTCCCCAGTCAAGGGTTCCAGCTCCCCCAGTAGGGAAGGGCCCAAAAAGACAAAGGAGGGCCTGAGAGCTAAGGCACAATACAAAGCGGCACTTAAGATTAAATCCCGGCTCGCTGGCAGCAAGGACCTCACCCCTGAGGAGAGGAAAAAGCTAGAGTGGGCCGAGGAGAGGATCGAAGAGGGCCGCAAACACTTCGAAGGCAAAATGGCGATGAAGGCAACCTCCAGCCAGTATGCCAACAAGGTTGAGGAGCTGCTGCTTACAAAAAGGCAGAGATCCGAAGACCATGATAAGGCGGATGTGCCCGTAAGCAAGCGGCCGCGCCAGAAATCGGAAAAAAACCCCAAGAAGCCACTGCCGAAAAGGGAGACGGCGAGCGATGTGGCGCGGCGGCACCTAGTCGTCGCGCTCATTGACCGCAACAACCCTCAAGGTAAAATGACGCCCGAGAAATGGAAGTTGGTAGAGCTGAAGCTGCTGGATGCCCTATTCAGACGAATGGAGGAGCCGGGGTCTCAGCCTACCACCTTCGATGGAGCAGGCTGGCTCAATGGGGTCAAGATACTAAGCTGCAAGGATGACCTCACCTTGAAGTGGGTCACCGACACTGTGACTAAGATGGACACCCTCTGGGAGGGTGCCAAGCTTGAGGTAGTTGACAGAACTTGCATTCCGTCAATACCGAAAGCGAAGGTACTCTTCCCGAGGGTCGTACCGAAGGAGCAGGCGCTCAAACTGCTCAGGTGGCAGAACCCTGACGTGCCCACAAATGACTGGATGGTACTCCATGTTGGCAAGCCAGAAGGCAACGGTCAACAGATGGTCCTCCAGATCAATAAGGAGGCCGAGGATATGCTATACCCAAGGTTCCGGAAGATGGCGTGGGGAGTAGGTAACGTCTACCTACGACTCAAGAAGCGCCATCCGAACGACACCAATGCTAATACGTTGGAGGCCGGCGAGGTCGAAAAAGACCTCGAGGCACTGACTAACGCGGCCGACAGCCTCGAGTTAGATGACGAAGCGGAGGAGGATGGTGACGTGACCATTGTAGCCACCACATCCAAGCTGAAGGAGTCCGAAAATAGCCATGAAGCTAAGGATCCTTCAGCTGAACCTCCACAAAAGTAAGTTGGCGTCGGCGGAGCTCCTCCTGACCCTGGAGGAGGAGTCCGTCGACGTGGCCCTAGTCCAGGAGCCCTGGATCGCTTCGGGCAACAAGATCGCCGGGCTAGGGTCGACCAACTACTCCATCTTCTATTCGACTACCGTAAGTAGAGCTAGAACTGCAATTCTGGTAAGAAAAGGCATCTATGCTTACCTTATGACTAATTACAGCACGGACGACATCACGGTGATAGCGCTAGAGGGCTGCAGAGACGAGCCACTCCTGATGGCGTCCTGCTATCTGGCGCATGACAGGGAATCGCCGACAGAAGAGACGGAGCGTCTGATCCAGGAGGTGGGCCAGAAGAGGCAACCCCTAGTAATCGGCGCCGACGCCAACGCCCATCACACCCTATGGGGATGCAAGGACGTAAACAACAGAGGTGAGTCACTTTTAAACTTCATCCTTAAACATAATATTAAGATCGCGAATAGAGGACAGGAACCCACTTACGTAGGTCCTACCTCTTCCAGCGTTATAGACATAACACTCGCGTCTGGTACAAATACCGAGGTCACTGAATGGAGGGTCCTCAGCAAACCCTCCTTCTCTGACCATAGGTATATCCAGTTCGAAGTCAACTTCGAGTGCAAAGTGACAAAAAGTCGATACAAAAATCCCAGGAACACCAACTGGGATTTATTCAAGACTAAAGTGACTAGGACACTTCCATCCCCAACACCAATTTCAACAACGGTGGATATTGAGAAGTCCGTGAAGACTCTCTGTCACCACCTAACCTCGGCATTTAACGCCACGTGCAAGACCTCAATGACAAGAAGGAAACAGAGACCACCCTGGTGGAACCCACAATTGAGGGCACAACGCACCGACCTGCAAGAAATCTTCAAACTAGCCAAACAAGCAGACGAAGATATTGTATGGGACAAGTATAGGACAAGGCTCCGTGACTTCAAGAAAAAGGTCCAGACAGCAAAGAGGAACTCATGGAGATCCTTCTGCTCTGGTATCGAGAAGATCACGGAAACCGCCAGACTTAGGAAGCTTCTGTCAAGCCAACCGGCAATTCAGAGCCAACTAAGAACTAGCGAGGGCCAATGGACGAACAACAGCGGGGAAGCGACTAATGCTCTTCTAAGCGAGCACTTCCCCGAATGCACAGATGTGCCAGATGCACAACAATCGGTGCACACGAACCCAGTGTACGATATACCTGGGAACGTAATAACACAAAGCAAAATCCAGTGGGCCATAGAATCCTTCGAGGGCTATAAATCCCCTGGCCTAGATGGCATAATACCAGCCATGCTGCAGAAGACCAAAGAAAAAGTCACTCCATGGCTGGAAACAATATTCAAAGCATGTCTAAGACTGGCATATGTACCTGTACCCTGGAGGACAGCACGTGGCGTGTTCCTTAAAAAAGCAGGGAAATGCAGTCACATGCAACCGAAAGACTTTAGACCGATAAGTCTCACCTCTTTCCTGCTCAAAACCATGGAAAAAATCTTGGATCTACATATAAGAGGCGGCACGAACCGACTCGTAGAACCCAATCAACACGCCTACACAAAAGGGAAATCGGTGGAAACAGCGCTACAACTCCCTAGTAGCCACCATCGAAAAAGCCCTACACCACAAGGAATTTGCCTTAGGAGCGTTCTTGACATCTCAGGTGCATTCAACAATGTATCTACAGAAGGGATCATGCGAAGCCTGAGAGGTACAGAAACCCATGAGGCTGTAAACTCTTGGATAGGAAATCTATTGAGCTGCAGAAGAGTAAAAGCCGAATGGGGTACCACTACCACAACCAAAGCGGCGCACAGAGGCACGCCACAAGGCGGAGTGCTGTCACCGTTATTGTGGAACTTAGTGGTAAATGATATACTAAAGAAATTCAAACGAAAAGGCCCAAAGATAACCGCCTATGCAGATGACATAGCCATAATTATCGTGGCAAATGTCCAACGACGATCAGCTCAGTCATGGACAGGACGCCGAAAGAAGTACTGAAGTGGGCGTTGGATGTCGGAAATGTATTAAATGGAAAGGGTACAAAGACGGGCACTGATGTGCATCACTGGGGCACTAAGATCAACTCCAACAAAGGCCTTGGAGGTGATACTTGGAGTTCTCCCTATCGACTTACAGGCCAAATTACTAGCGCAAAAGACCGCACAACGTCTCTGCGCCATAGGAAATATGGCCCTGGCGAATTACGGGCACGGTGAAGTAGGAGGAGTGTCACTCATTAGCACGGACTATGTGACCCCAATAAACAACTTCTCGAGAACGCCCACTCTAATGGGACATGAAGATTGGAAAATCGGCATGGTCGAAAACGCAACAAAGATATTTACGGACGGATCTAAAATGGAAACTGGCGTAGGCGCCGCGGTTTACTGTGCAGATCCTCTCATCCAAGCGTCGTACAAGCTGCCAAACTACTGCAGCATCTTCCAAGCGGAGGTCTTCGCTATTAGGAAGGCTGCAGAACTTGCGACAACGCTTAACAAGAATCGGGTCAACATCTTTGTCGACAGTCAGGCGGCTATCAAATCCATGCAATCCTATGTCATCAGCTCCGGATGTGTACTGGCGAGCAGGGAAGCATTAGATGCACTAAGCAGCCGCTCGAAGGTGCGCATCTTTTGGGTTCCCAGCCACCAGGGCATCGAAGGAAACGAGATGGCAGACAGGCTAGCGAAGGAAGGTGCCGAATCTAGACAACAGACAGTTGAAGAACTGAAGATACCGATACGATCAATAAGCCGCAGCTTAGAAGAAAGCGCTGCAGTAATAGCAGGAAGAAGGTGGCATAGAACAACAAACTGCAAGATAACACGCATTATGTGTAATCATGCAAATGCGAAACTTACCCAATACGTCATTCAGCTCCCGAGAAGAGACTGTAGAATAATGACGGGTATACTCACAGGTCACTGCCTGACCGCAACGCACGCTAAGAAGTTGGGCATAACCGAAAACGAAGAATGCAGGAAATGCAAGGTACCAGGAGTAAAAGAAACTCTGGAACACCTCATCTGCGACTGTCCCGCACTCATGACCTCGAGAGCGAAATGCCTTGGAAGCCCCCTGCTTGCATCACTGAAGGAAGCGGCGGGCCTGGCACCCCAAAAACTCCTGGCCTTTGCCAAACTAACCAGCACACTAGACTGGGATAATTAAATCGAAATTAACAGCCTCCATCGCTTATCCGGCAACACTAAGGATCATACTGATCTATGTGAGACCCCCACCTGGGGGCCTACCGATATAACCTAACCTATAAGATTTTCCCAGCTTTTCTCGTGGCTGCTTGAACGGCAGACGAACTGCAATGCCATTTTCATCTGTCCTTTTTACAGTACTCACGAATTTATCCTCACAAAGCTGTTCTGCTTCAGTAAATTGTTTTGAAGAATGAGCAACTCCTTCACAAAGCCAAAATTGTTGCACCAAATTTTGCAACTGCTCTGTGTCTTGTTGTTTTTGATTAACAACTTTGTTAACCAATAAAGCAACTCTCTCATCTGGAATATATTCTCCTACCACTATCCAACCAAAAAGGGATTTTTGAAGAATTGGTTTGTTTAGGCCCATTTTGATTTGGCCTGCCACGATTAATTTGAAGAATAAATTTACTCCAATAAGCATGTTTATTTCGTCTGGCATATCGAACGATGGGTCAGCAAGTTTTATACTGCTAGGTATAAGCGATCTTAATGAATCTGTAGTTGCGGGATTATACTGCGTAATTTTTGGCAAGATACTAAAGCTCCCGACTGCTACAAAATTAGTTAGTCTGGATTTGATGGTAGTTTCAACTTCACCAATGACATTAGAATTGCAATTTCCTATACCGTTAAGGGAGTATTGAGCTTCACTCATACGCAAACCTAATTCTGAGGCAACTTGAGCAGTCATCAAATTAATTTGACTACCGGAGTCTAATACGCATCTACATTTACGAAACTTGCCGTTTGCATCTTCAACCAACACAACTGCAGTAGCTAAATAACTAGACCCTCTATTGGTCAACAAAGCACTCTGCAAGGCTGTTGAGTTGGCTGGATCAGCTACCGATTGAGCTCTTGCATTTCCTGAGTCTCTGTGTAATAGTTCATGATGTGGCTTATTGCATATAGTATATGCTTGTGCCTTACAATCCTTTGTTTGGTGTCGCTTACTAAAACAGCGAACACACATTCCCATGTTTCTTTATTTCAAAATATCTTTGCAAAGGGTTCAACGAAGCGAATTTCTGACACACCTTTACATTATGCGATCCTGAACAACAATAGCAGGAATTTAGGCTAGTTTCCACAACAGACAAACTTGCTCTTTTTCCACTATTTTTTCCGCGTTTTCTAACTTCTCGACTAGCCATGTTAATGCTCCTGTTTATTACAAACTGTGCAAGCAAGTTCCAAGAAGGTAACTGAGAATTATTGAATTCATTTTCCCATTTCTCTAGCGTTTCATCATCGAGCTTATCTTGAATTAAGTGGAATAACAATGCTTCTAAAATCTCGCTGTCTTTATTCAATGACCGAAGAGCCTCCAATTGCGCATTAACTCTATCGACTAACAATCTCAAATCTTCAGAAGTTGGTTGCTTGGTTGCATAGCTTGTGCACATGAGCTTGCACTATTATAGACTTGTTCTCAAATCTATCTTTTAACAGTTGCAAGGCCCTTCTATAATTGTCTGCCGAAAGCTCTAAGCACTCAATAGTTTCTAATGGATTTGGCCCTAAGCACGATTTTAAATGTACAAATTTGGAAAGGTCATCTACTTCTCCATCTGCGTCGATTAAAGTACAAAAAGTATTGAACCAGCTTGTCCACTCTGTGAATTTCCCATTAAATTCTGGTAGCTTTAATTTTGGTAGCTTCGAAACCCGAGAATTTGCAGTGGACAATGATGAATTGGGAGATGGACTTGCTGCAGTTATTGAGCGACGTCCTCTAAGAGTCAATTGAGACAATATTCGTGATTTCACTTCACAATAAATATCTTCTTTTTCATGTCGATTCTCAAATTCACTAACATCATCACTGTTCATTTCAATTTGCTGTTGTAAACTGCACAGCTGAGTAAAAACTGATTCAACCAAACTTAAACGTGTTTCCAACTCTGAGGCAACCATTGACACACCATTATTTTCAATATAAATTTTAGTGCGATTCAATGAAGACAATAAACTTTCACGAGATGAGTGGAACTCCTCTTTATTTCCTCTTTTTGGTGGCATTTTAGTTTTTCTTTTTATTATTCACAGATAATTTGAATATTATTAATGTTTTATTATTCAATAACTACTGTGCTCAAATTGCACTCAGATAGTAGCAGTTAGAATTTATAAGAACTCAAATATGCACTCAATTATTTCGCACCACTAAATTGCAAATTCACTCAAAGCTGAATGTTAACGCAAAAAAAAACGAAATTAAATCACTCAAAATATGCAACAGTAAATTTTTCTTTTCGTTGTTCTCATTGCGTTGTTGCAGCACTTCTTAACATGTGGGTGGACGCATAAAAGACAGAGATTAACTTGCGCAAAAATGTAACAGTTAATTTTTCTCTTTCTGTCGTTCTCCTCAACTTCTATGTGTTACTGTTTATGTATGTATGTATGCAATTAGGTACAACAACAACTACACATATACATACATACATATGTAATTCACTCTGCCAATACAACCTAGCCGTTCACTGACTATGATTTTTTTCTCAGATAACCATACTTTTGCCAAATGCAACTTTTATTTTATTTTTGTTGAACTTAACACTTATTGTAGCACACACACCAAACTGTAACCCTATATGCCGTGCAATCCACTCTGGGAGCACCAAGCTATATTCTACTCACAGTAAGATGATGGAGCCGACACTGCTTCAATATTACAAGCAGCTCCAAGCCTCCTTCTGGTGTCTGCTCCAAGTGCAAATTCAGCTCCAACGATGAGCTCGGATAACACGAATAATAGCTCCAACAATGAGCCAATGAAAATGTTACTCCAACTATTGCCAATGGGACTTGAACCTTCTCCAAGTTGTCCCTGCTCGGGCGCCAATGTTTCCGCCAGTCCTTTTCCCGCTCGGAATATTCTCGAGATCACGCAAAATAAATATGTACGTCTGGTACAAGCGACTTCGGTTTCAATTCTGTTTTAATTATATCTAGTGATCATAGACCATTCGATGTATCGATTACATTACAATTCAATTATAGCATTCAGCTTTTATACATACTTAATTAATATATAGCATTAAGCCTTTATCCATATTATTTACATTTTAACAGATGATTCAATTCAAATTTAGGTTATTTCTAACAAAATATTAATTAATTAAAAATACCCTTTTGCCTTATTTTGGCGCAAACACGCGTCAGTTGGGACGTCTATAGGGACGCTCTAACTAACTATAACAAAAACATTAGACGTGCTAAACGCGATACGTGGCGCAGCTACTGTGGTAGCATTGAATCGCTACCAGAGGCAGCGAGACTGCACAAAGTATTACCTAAAGGGTCATCTAATGGTATAGGGCTTCTTAAAAAAGCAGATGGCACTTTCACCCAAGATCGCAGAGAAGCACTTGACCTTCTACTCCAAGTCCACTTCCCAGGTTCGGAGGCAAACCTAGATCTATCAAGTAATGATGACGTCACCATCTCACCGGACTCACGTGGATCCAGTTTATCAGGAACCATCTTCGACCATGAAAACGTCAAATGGGCAGTAGATTCCATCGCTCCCTTCAAAGCCCCAGGGGGCGATCAAATCTTTCCATCCCTTCTACAAAACAGCCTGGATCACATTCTCGATCCGCTGGTCGGCCTTCTTAGAGCTAGTCTTACCTGGGGATACATACCCATCTCTTGGAGGAGAGTCAATGTGGTATTCATTCCCAAACAGGGGAATCGTCCCCCCGACCAGTCTAAATCATATCGGCCGATCAGTCTCACCTTCTTTCTGCTTAAAACAGCGGAAAGGCTCGTACAGAAAACTTATCCTTTGCATCCCACGCAGTTTGCGTATATAGCTGGAAGATCGACTGAGGCCGCTCTCCACAAGTTGGTAAAATCGAGGGAGCCTTCGTAGCCAAGAATATTGTTCTGTGCTCGTTTCTTGATATAGAGGGCGCCTTCGACAATACCGGCTATGGGTCTATTTCTGCGGCGCTAGAGCGCAGAAATATCGCCCGTCCTCTAATCCGATGGATTGATGCTATGCTCAAACATCGGACTATCTCCTCTACCTTGGAATCCACGACTGCTTTCATTAGTGCGGTTAAAGGATGTCCCCAGGGAGGGTTCCTATCCCCCTTACTCTGGTCATTAGTAGTTGATGAACTACTAAGTATTCTCGCTGAACAGGGCGTGCAAGCGATCGGCTACGCTGACGACCTAGCTCTCGTAGTGAGAGGGAACTTTGCCAACACCGTGACAGAGCTGATGCAATTTGCCCTGAACACTGTTAGTAGATGGTGCCAAGATGTAGGTCTTAGCATCAATCCACAAAAGGCGATTATCGTTCCCTTCACTAAGCGCTATTCCGTTAGCATAGGTCAATTGCACATTGGCGGTTCTCCCGTGGGACTCTCCAACGAAGTCAAATATCTAGGGGTAACTCTTGATAAAAGACTGAATTGGAATTCCCATCTAAACAACACCCTATCAAAGGCAACTCATGCCATGTGGGCATGTAGAAGATTCTTTGGTAGGACCTGGGGTCTCAAGTCATGCACCATCCGGTGGTTATTTGAGATGATGGTACGACCCATCGTCACCTACGCCGCTATTGTGTGGTGGCCCAAGGTTACGCAGGTCACCGCCATCAAGAAATGCACTAAACTGCTTTGCCTCTCTCTGACAGGTGCATTTCGCACCTGTCCCACAGTAGCAATGGAGTCAATCTTGAACCTGACTCCGCTGCACATCCGAATAAAAGAAGTTGCTGCTATGAGCCTTCTTAGAATTAAGCTCCAATCTGGGCTTCTAGCTACCGAATCAGGGCATGCTAGACTAATCAAAGATATTCCTGGCTTAGAGATCTGCACTAGATCAGATTCTATCACCAAGGAACTCCTCTTTGGTGCACAATTCAGAACCCTTATCCCAGACTGGAGGGACTGGGATGCTGGCAACCCCATCAGTGACCCCCACGGCATACACTGGTGTACCGACGGGTCAAAGACTGATCAGGGGGTTGGAGCCGGAATACATGGTCCCAACTCCAAAACCTCGATTGCTATGGGCAAATGGCCCACAGTCTTTCAATCCGAGGTTCATGCCATCGAGTTCTGTTGTCGTCTTATCCTTGAGAAGGGGATCAGAGGAGCAAATATTTACATCTTCTCGGATAGCCAAGCTGCCATACTAGCCCTCTCCTCAAAAAGAGTAGGTTCGCGTATGGTGGCTGACTGTTCTGAACTGAACTGCCTCCAGAGGCTCTCCAATAGGAACCAAGTTACCCTCCTTTGGGTACCTGGTCACTCTGGTTTCGAGGGCAAACGAGCTAGCGGATGAACTAGCTAGGGCGGGGTCATCAGTACCTCTGCATGGCCCCGAACTTTTCTGCGGCGTGGGGTGGTCAACCATCTCATCCCTTGTGAGAACCTGGGCAGATAGGTTGACCGAACGCTATTGGTTCTTCCAACCAGGGATGAGGCAGGCTAGAGAGCTTACGAATCCCTCAGTTAAACGAAGAACAAATTTACTCTCTTGGAGAGATCTCTATCTCCTTACTGGTTACCTTAGTGGTCACCACGTGGTGAACTATCACCTCGTTAAAATGCGTTTGTCGTCAGATGCAGAATGCAGGCTCTGTAGAGAGGACGACGAAACCATCAAGCACATCCTGTGTGATTGCCCAGCCTTGGTATGGATTAGGAGGAAGCATCTGCACGTGGAAATCGCAGTTCCCGAGCACATTGTCCGTTCCTCGACGAAAGACCTGTTATGCTTCATTAGGGATGTTGGAGCTCGTCTATGCTAAACTAAGTTAAAATTTAAGAGAGCCAGAAGTGTCGTCAAGTAGAGGCGATCGGCAAATGCCGACGTCTAATTCGGAGAGTGCGGTCGGACTGTGACCCACTCTCACCTATATTATATATAGTTTAGTTTCGTTTGTGCACTGAAGCCAACTACATACACATCGTATACACTCGTACATTAAAAAACCTTTTGAAGTCGAACTCCGCGTCCTTTTATTTAATTAATTAATATCGTTTAGTTCGATTCTCTAAAAACGCTTAGAGAATTTCCATTGGCGCCCGAGCAGGGACTCGAGATTCGGCGGTTTTTTATATACATACATTTTTATATTGTCGGTTGTAGTTGGCTTCGCGCGTCGTGTGTGAAAAGTAAACGCCAACTGAATTTCATTGGATTGACGTTTTCGCCAAAGGAGGTTATCAACGTTGGAAGCTTAAATGGAAGCTAGTCGTCGCACTATGTCTATCGATTCTCTAGACAGCCTACAGGTATTTAGTATCAAAAATTGAGCAAGGTTGTTGCTTGGAACGACGAAATTGTCGAAATAAATATAGGAGTACATATAGTAATCGCATGTACTAAGAGCTCAAATTTTGATACTTAGTCTTTGAACATGCAAGCTGTGTACCTGCATATGTATATACGTGTGTACGTGATTGCTTCTACACACATCGATACATTTGTATTTACATTGAAACATAAATATGTATGTCTACATACGTACATATACATAGATGCACATATGAGCAACTAACCCCAACAACAAAAGAACATTAAATAAAAAAGGCCATAATACGTTGCATTTGTGTTATAATACTAACCTGCTTGCTTAAATAATAAATAATAAGAAACAAAAACGGCAACAATTACCTTAGCTAAAAACATAGAATTGGTGGCTTATGTATTTATTAAATAATTGAGTGTGTGCGTGTAAATGCAAATTGTCGCTGTTCGATCTTCGGTTAGCGTATATATTACATATTGACCGCTAACTTGGAACAGCTGTGAATACATAAACTGCATATGTACGTGCATGTTAGAGTTTGCATATACACGCATACAGTTGTTGTTGCGTTCGTTCACCTCGAACCTTCCTTTGTTTCGACTTCGCTTGCATTTGGCGCTTCTCGCATTTCGTCACCCCGCACCCCGCATATTCTATTGCTGTCTACAAACGTAGCACAGAAAACGTTTGATTTGATTTTCGTTTTCTCTTGTTTCTCTTTTCGTTTGTTTGATATACACACCACTTAGAGTGCGTGTGCATATATTCTCTTGTTGCATTGCATACCCCGCACCCCGCTTTTTACATTGCTGCCTACAAACGTAGTTACAGCAAAAGTTTAGCCTGCTAATTTTCGGATCGCTTGGATCACTTTCGTTTGTTTGCTCACACAACGCATAGTTTGCGCGTGTGTGTGTATAAGCAAGTTAGATTTACATAGTCAGCGCCGTTGCGAGGGTAGCTCACAAAGTTTGTGACACTTATTCCTTTTTGATTTCTATAAGTGTTTCCTTTAGTCAACATGTCTGAGACCGAAAAGACAAGTGAAAAGCCACAAATCAGCAAGACAAGTGCAAAATTACAAATGTGCTTGCAAAGATTTGACAAAGTTAGTGCCGATATTGCTCGTATGCAAACAGCAATTAAAGCAAAGACCATTTCATCTGATAAAACAGAGTTAGCGTGCCGATTAGAGCTTTTAGAAGGTTATATACAAAAGGCAATGGATTTACAGACTGATCTGGATAATTTAAGCCCTCTTAATGATGCTAGAGGGCCATTAGAGGACTTGTGCGTCGTCACAAGAGCACTGTATATTAACGCATCCAAGCCGACTTCAGGGCCAAGAACTGATCATGATTGCTCCGTAGTTTCGACCCACCGATCCCAGTTGCCGAAAATGCGTTTGCCAAAATTTAGTGGCAAACATTCGGAGTACAAAAATTTTAAGTGCCTGTTTGAAAGTTTAGTCGATGATGATAATTCCTTATCAAACGTCGAAAAGTTCAATCATGTGGTGTCTTGTTTATCAGATGAAGCATTGGGGGTAGTTAAGCCGTACCAGTTAACGGATTGTAACTACCCTAAGTCCATTGCAAGCCTCAAAGCAGTATATGACAATAAATGACTTATATTCTTTGACACTGTTTCACAGTTATTCGACATACCTAGCATGACAAAACCATCTGCATCGAGCTTGAGATCGATAATAGATACGGTGTCTGCTATATATGCGTCGTTGTCGTCGTTAGGGAACGATAAAGATATTGCTAACGCAATGATCATTCATATGGTCATGGCGAAAG
>JAEIFN010000115.1:0-23423 GCA_018903675.1 Zaprionus capensis | reverse complement strand
TTCGTATACGTTGGGCTTAGAAGCGTTAACAAGAGTTTCTTCTCGTTCATTTATATTTGTTTCTGCGTAGAAATTTTTCTGTTTACTTTGTTATCTTGTAGTGACTTTTAAGACGTTTGCTGACATATCCTTTAGCTCATTTATAGTAATACATGACAGTGCATCTCCCACAAAATTGTCTTTTCCATTCAAAAGGAACATTCTTTTTACATAAACTCGTTATGTGCCGTGAATAGTCGGCGAAGTTTTTTATAAAACGTCGATAGTAATTGCAGAATGCAACAAATCTTCTAGCGCTATCTGCATCTGTGGGAATTGGATACTTTTGGATGACGTCATATTTCTTGTCATCAGGAAAGATTCCTTTATCAGTGCATTTATGGCCTTAAAAGCCCTGTCGTTCTGGCGACTAGTTCGTAGCTGGTGAAATAAGTACTTACTAAGGGAGTACCCCTACTTACTTTACACACCCTAAGCAATGTATTTTTTCATTTCGTGTTTTGTATGAAATGTCCGCAAATAGGGTCAATCGCCACCACATCGTTTACCAGTAAGTGGAGAACTGGGTACCCATGATTGGAGTACTTATGTAGCTACTACTCGTAGAATTGACTACCCCTGATTAGAGTACTTATGTAAGTACCCATAAATGGTCTAGAGAAAGAAGTACCTACAATAGGAGTAGTACAGAAGTTACCCATGAATAGGTCGGTCAAAAGAGTACCCATCACTAGAGTACTTATCTATATACCCATTAATAGGTGGGTGGGAAGAGTACCCATAACTAGAGTAGTTATCTGTCTAGTCATAAATAGGTGGGTGAAAAGAGTACCCATTAATTGGTGGGCCAAAAGAGTACCCATGAATGGGTTGGCCAAAAGAGTGCCCATGAATGGGTTGGTGAAAAGACTACCCATGACTAGAGTAGTTATTTATGTACTCATAAATAGGTGGGCCAAAAGACTACCCATAATTAAAATAAAATGAATAAAATTATGATTTATGTATTCGATTTTTTGTTTATTTACAATATTTTAAGTTTCTATTATAGTTTCAGATAATTTTTTTTGGTGCAGCTTGAGTTTTTGAAGTAACGTTTTTTTTGCAGCTGCAAGGCTTTTCGGAGCTGGTCCTCAGCTGACCCATTTTCTTTTCCGGTATCAATTGCCTCTGAAATGAACAAGATTAAAAAAAAAATAATCACAGATGGCGCTTACAGATGAAAAAAATAATCACTTTCAATTGAGAAATGTTTTTTTTTTTTTTTTTTAATGTTCAAAGTTCAATTTATTATTATTATAGTCAATAGGAATCGTTCAGTATCTTCTGAACTTAACCTAATGTTTGGCTTAAAAAATAATATGGATAAATTGCCTTAAATAATATATACAAAGTACAAATGAAGGATTATGCTATCTTACGATTAAGGAGGTCATGAGGATGTGTTCTCTTCAGTCGTCGGAGGGAAATGGGGTCGACGAGGTTATTTGCCAACGGATTCGGATGGGCGACAAGCCTGTCGGCGTATCGGCTGCTGTGGAAGTTTATTTGGTCTCCCAATGGGACAACTTTTAGGTCCCTTTCAATTATTCGGTTGCTCACATACCAAGGTAGCCCAGATGCATGTCGTGCCGCTCGTGATTGTACTACTCTAAGCCTATTGAGCTGAGTCTTGGAGGCTGTTCCCCACACCTGGATGGCGTAGGTCAATGTTGGACGTAAAATTGTGTTTATTAGGAGAGCCTTGGTTGCCATATGCAGTTTGCTGGAGTGAAGGAGCCAGTCAAGCTTTTTAAGTTTCCAGGACGATTTAGCTCTAACTGCGTTGATATGGGCTTTCCAGGTCAGCGTCCGATCAAGGTGAACTCCAAGGTAGCAATATGATGAGACGCAGCTGATTATATTTCCGTCAAAAAATAGACCTAGGCAGGTTTGGGGTCGCAAGGTAAAAGTGACACAGGCCGATTTCGAGCAGTTAATCGCTATGTTCCATTTGGCAGTCCATCGCTCAAATGCATACAGCCATTCCTGAACCGCATTGGAGGCAATTTGCAGGGATGAGTGGGACGCAAGCATGGCGGTGTCATCAGCGTAAGTGGCCAGGAGAAGCTGAGCTTCATCGGTGTTGGTGACAGGAGTTGGCATATCTGCAGTGTACAGGGTATACAGGAAGGGTCCAAGAACACTTCCTTGTGGAACCCCTGCATAAATGCGTTCCAAGCTAGACCGAGAGTCTCGTATTGCAACATCAAAGGTCCTGTTAGCAATAAAGGAGTTGAGGATGGCAAAGTGGGGTGCAGGGAGGAGATCCTTCATCTTATATAACAGTCCTTCGTGCCACACCTTATCAAATGCTTGCTTTACGTCCAAGAACACGCCAACTGTGTAAAGCTTGTGCTCAAAGCCATGCGTTGCCTGCTTTACGAGGCGATGGATTTGTTCGGGGGCAACCATGGGACTTCCTAAAGCCAAATTGGTGTTGAGGAAGGTGTTCTATTACCTGCGGCAGTTCCATCAACCGGGTTAGCAAAATTCTCTCAAAAATCTTGGAGAAAGTTGGTAGTAGGCTAATCGGGCGGTATGAGTCAATCTGTGTTGGTGACTTTCCAGCTTTGGGGATCATTACAATACGCGCACGCTTCCATTGCCTGGGGAAATGACCTAGTCTTAACATAGCATTGAACATTTTTACAAGGGCAAGGACTCCTTTGCGTGGTAAAAGTTTTGCAGTACGGTTATCTATTCCATCGTAACCAGGGGTTTTTTTTGGTTGCAGTGCCTTTTGTTGCATCATAACTTCCTGCGGTGAGATATGTCTTATGGGGCGGGTCGGAGCAGTCGGAGTATCCAAGAAATTTGTGATGGCTTCACGAGTGGAGTCGTCCGTTAAATTGAAGGGCATGAAGGTGGAAGAGAGGTGCGAAGCAAAAGCGCTTGCTTTCTCATCATCCGTCTTAAGACATAGGCCACTTCGATTCTGCCGACAGATGGCGCTTACAGATGAGCTGTTCGTCAGCGCCACCTATCAATCTATGGAAAATACAGATAAATTCTAATTAAAGACCAATTATAAATTTATCTCCTACTTACATATACCTCTCGGTTTGTGCTGTTTATTTCATCATTAATAGTATTAAGGTCATCTACGGTGTTTATCGGGAACTTTGAGGTCACCATTTGTCCCTGGCCTTGCTGCTTTGTCATATCTTTGATGGTACCGGTTTGCTCCGTGACAGCTTCTAGCAGGAACTTTTGAGTATCTAAATATAAATACAATGAAATAGTAAAATATGTACACAATCATGTACGAGCCTTTTAAATTATACTTATACCCTTTAATGAATTAATTGCATCCGAAAGCTCGGAAACCATTTTTTGTAAATTTTCAAAGCCAACTAGACCAAAATGTTCATTATCGAAAATAGAGTGAAAAATTTATCAACGAAAAAAGCGACGAAAAGTAGGCGTTTTATTTCGTTTGACGCTTAGTGGTTCGGCGTTCGCTTACCCTAGGGTGAATAGGATAACTACCCATGTAGGGAGTAGTCGGGTAAGTTGTTTAAATATTGCTTAACGAATATAAGAGTCAGAAAGCATACACAAAAAATTACGACAAGTAGGCGTTTTATTTCGTTTGACGCTTAGTGGTTCGGTGTTCGCTTACTAAAGGGTGAATAGGGTAACTACCCATGTAGGGAGTAGTCGAATAAGTAGTTTAAGTATGGCTTATCGACACCCCTAGAACGACAGGGAGGTTTCTTCATGCATGAAGAACGAACATTTTTCTGGGTGTAAATTCAGGTTAGACTTCCTACATATGTCAAAAACGTTTGTTAAATTTTTAACCATATGTTTTTCGGAGCAACCAATTACAACCAAGTCGTCCATGTATAGGAAAGCTTGCGAAGGTTCTAAACCAGAGAATGTTATAGGCATCATTCTTTGGAATGAATTGGGCGCTATTTTTAAGCCGTATCGCAATCGCGATATGAGCCGTTGCTCATTGAAAATGACGTTATATTTCTAGAATTTTCATCAAGTTCTATTTGATGAAAGCCAGACATTAAGTCTAGACATGAAAAATATTTTGCTCTTCCTAATTGATCGAGTATATCGTCTATTCTAGGGAGCGGAAATTTATCGGACAGTAGTTTTTTCATTTATTTGACGATAGTCAATTACTAATCGCCATCTTTTTTTATTAGAATCCGGTAGAGCATTTTTCGGAACAAGTAGCAGTGGGCTGTTGTATTCTGATACAGATGGTTCTACTATTTTGTCTACAATTAGTTTTTGTACTTGGGAGTTTTTTTCTTTTATGTGGTTGTGAGGGTTTCTGTAGTTTTTTATATAAACTGGTTCGTTGTCTTTCAATCTCATTTTTTATTTATAAAAATTATTTGTTGTAATTGATTCGGTTTCAAGTCCGAATGCATCACTGTATTGTATGCATAATTTTTCAAGTGTGTTGACAAGTGGCGAAAATTTTTTTTTAGCTTTGCCAATACATTTTCCGTTCTTTCTGTGTTATCGGATTTAATGACATTGTAATTTTCTAATGATTCGTAATCTATTTTGTCTAGGTTCACCATTTGATTATTTGCTGTTGTATTTAGTAATCGGACAATAGCCATGTTAGCTTTTGCTACCATATTTGCTATAAAAATACCAGGTAATATATTAATATATCAATATCAGACGGACTTATTGAAATTCTACGTACTACTTCAGATCTTGCTGGTTGAAGAGCATATTTCCAGCATTGTCTGTAATTGGTACATAAATCGGATATTTTAAGTTATTGGGTCTAATTATATGGCATTATTATTATGGCAATTGTACTTCTTAATAAAGTCAATGCCTAGTATACCATCACATGGTATTGGAAATTTTAAATTAACAACGTGAAAATTGTGTGGTATTACGAATTTTCCTGTTTGAATTTCTGTATTGATCATTCCTATGGAGTGTTTGACTGCTTGGCCTATGCCTTGAATATTTATCTGTTGATTTTTATCAACGTTCGTGGATTCTATGACATTTTCTTTTAAAAGTGAAATGTCTGCTCCAGTGTCTATTAGGAATGTCAAGTTTTTGTTTGTTTCTACATTTGAAAAATTTCCATATATATTTAGATTCAGATTGATCGAATAAACTAGTTTTGTGTATCTAAAAGTGCTTGTTGGTTTTCCGAAGAACCTTGTGTAATTCAGCTACCAACGAACTTTCAGATAGCGTCATTCATTGTATTGAAAGTACCAGCTTGCATTATAAGCTTTACTTTCTCTATGGAACAATTTGTGGTCGTAGCCTTGCTAGCATGTTGTGTGATATATTTATTTACTAGATCGAGTGAAAGTCCATCACTAATATATGCACTTTCAAGAGCCTTAGTCATATGTTCAACCTCTTTTGTATATTGGTTTGCAGTTTTATTCTTTTGTTGAAGGTTCATCAGCTTTGCTGTTATCACTTCAACTGATTCGCCCTTTACGTTTCTTCTAAGACTTGAAATTACCTGTGTTATTGTAGTTTCACTGCTTATTTTTTTAAGGTATGCAATAAGAATTTGCTCTGCCGAAAATATGCAATGCTTTTGAAACTGATTTACACAAAGCACAACTATTACGTGGCCAGTTAAACGAATTATTATTATTTTTTTTTATGAGATTTCTTGAGTCGTGTCGAAGAAGTCAAATGTAAAACTTACATGATTTCTAACTTAACTACCCTGTTAAATCAGTTGATGAGTTCGAATTGTAGTTGGGCGCCAATTATATAGTGGGTGTTCCCGCGTTGATCCAGAGACTTCTCTCACGGTTGGTAGCGGTGGTTAGACGTTTGCGTCTGTAGAGTCTTCTTCTGAAGATTACGTTGGAGGGCTTGACTTCGCCCCCTTAGGTTTATTGACTAGCCTTGTGGCGTAGCAATGTAGATAATAAGTACAATTATTATTTGCGGCTGTAAGCCGGATCACGTTCTGATTTCTTTGGACACAAAACTGATACTAAAGAGTTGACAAAACATAGAGGTAAGTTTACCCTAACAGCAATGCATCGCGCCACCAAGACGAGTCGGCAAAGCCGACTCAGCATTCCTTGCAGCGTGAAGCAACACTCCGAATAAGAAGTGTCAGCTTTCCGTTGGCGGACGTTCTTTGCGCAGTGCGCTGAACACAATTCTGGCGCGTCAGCATTCTTCTTAGAGCTACTTAGTTGCTATGAATTATTATGTTATGAGTTGTTAACTTGTATACGACTATCTTTTTCTCATTTATTAACTCTGTAAGTACTGCACTGACGTAACGACAGAACACTGCAGGGGAGTTGCTTATACCAAAGGACACATGCGTAAAATCGTACTGCCTATTATGTGTTAGAAATGATGTGAACTTCCTTAACTCATTTTCGATAGGTACGTACAAAAATTCATTGGCCAAATCTAACGTGGTTTTCATAAGAAAAACATTAAAAAAAATACAAACGCTACAGTCAGGAGCTGACTGTATAAGGCCATGGATTACACAATCCCACAAAAAAAAAGTTTGTCATGATCTGGGTATGCGGCATATGCAGTTATATGTATTTTGGGTCGCTGAATCCGAATCCGGGGTCAGAAATTCTCCATCATGACCCGATCATGACCCCCCATTATTTTTTGGGCCTTCAAAAATTTTTCGAGTTTTTTGAGGTTAGGTCGAAACTCAGACGTGCTATGTAAATTTAGACTTCGGATTTGGACTTAGAAGGACAAAATACATGTTAAAACATATATCGCAAACCCAGATCACGATTCTATATCTTTTGGGGATATCCAAAGGTTTTTCAGTTTTTTGAGGTTAGGTCGAAATCCAGACGTGATGGATTCGGATTCAGCGACCCAAAATACATATAACTGCATATGCCGCATACCCAGATCATGACAAACTTTTTTTTTGTGGGGTTGTGTAATCATAGTGTATATAGTTGTTATAGTTATTACTCATTTTCAGAGGCGGGAAGGGGCGTGTCCAAATTTCAAAAAAACTTTGAGACCCTGCAATATATACGTATGTTGTCACAAAATTTCATGACTCTAGCTCTTATAGTTTCCGAGATCCAGGTGTTCATACGGACGGACAGACGGACAGACGGTCAGACGGACAGACGGACAGACGGTCAGACGGACAGACGGACAGACGGACAGACGGACAGACAGACATGGCTCAATCGACTCGGCTACTGATACTGATTCATAATATATTTTATATAGTTTATGGGGTCGGAGATGCCTCCTTTTGCCTGTTACGCACATTTCCGTTCTGACAAACACAATAGTCCATGAATTTTTTTAAAATCCATGGCCTAAAAAGGTACATCCTCTTCTAAAAAAAGCTTCATCTCAACTGGTGACTTAATAAGTTTCAAAGGCTTGCATTTTTAAATTATTTCCACCACTTCGCTTTTCTGACTTTGCCGTAAATGATCTAGATCAATTAAATTAATTACAGAGCTTTCTTCCAATATCTGTTTCACGCACATACTCTTAAATAACATACCTTTATAGAATCAACGTCAGTTTCTCTTTCTATAAAAACAACCTCATTGGTGCTAAAAAAAGATATCCACTTTGCCTAAAATGTCATTTCCAATAATGGCAGCAATCTAACTCTCTTTGTTTCAATACATGAAAAGTTACAGTAATTTTTGTTTTATCAGCGAAGAGTTCTAAATTAAAACTACCAATAGTCACTACTGCAACTTCGCCAATTCCTTTCAGGTGTTTGATTTCCTTCCTCAGTTCAGCTCTTTTGAATTTGTGAAACAAATGCTCTCATTGCAGCGAATGAGATATCTGAGGCAATAAAAGTTCTTTAAATCAGACAATCTCTAGATGACTTTACTTCTAAAACATTAGCCGCCTCTGTTTTAAAAGAGACTGCACTTAATACAATCTACGGCTTTCTTGCAATCTCTTGCAATGTGCCCCTCTTCTAGGCATCGGCTACAACGCCTCGCTATAACGGTTCTTTCAAAGCTACAAATGTAATCTGACCAATCAACGTAGAATTAGAGGCTGATGCAACATTGTCGTTATGGTGAAATGTCTTTCTGGAATTTTCGAGACCATGTACGCTCAAAGTGTGTGTAACATGTGTATGAGCTTATTTTATAATATATGATTATTCGTGTATGTGGACTACTGAGCTGTTGTTGTTGTGGCCCTTGACGCCGTTGTCATTCAGCAGAATCTGGACGGTTTCAGAGGAGTGGGGAATGTGTAGTGGTAATTCGCGCGGATCATACATTTTCAACACCGGCCCTGTGACTAATAAATTTTTCAGCTGGTTAAAGCTTAGCAAACACTGTTCGTCTAATACTATATTCCCACCATTAATCGTCTTATTATTATTATTATTTTCTAAGAGGGAGTCTCCCAGCAGAGAAGGTGCGAGGCACTGCGACCAGAGAGGTCTTTTGTGCCTGTAATGCTCTCCCTATCTTGACAAAAGCTGTTCTGCTTCCCTAATGAAGCATAACAGGTCTTTCGTCGAGGAATGGACAATGTGCTCGGGAACTGCGATTTTCACGTGCAGATGCTTCCTCCTAACCCAAACCAAGGCTGGACAATCACATAGAATGTGTTTGGTGGTTTCGTCGTCCTCTCTACAGAGCCTGCATTCTGTATCTGAGACCACGTGGTGACCACTAAGGTAACCTATAAGGAGATAGAGATCTCTCCTGGAGAGTAGTTTGTTCTTCGTTTAACCGAGGGATTTGTAAGCTCTTTAGCCTGCCTCATCCCTGGTTGGAAGAACCAATAGCGTTCGGTCAACCTAACCGCCCATGCTTTCACAATGGATGAGATGGTTGACCACCCCACGCCGCAGAAGGGTTCGGGGCCATGCAAAGGGGCTGATGACCCCGCCCTCGCTAGTTCATCCGCTAGCTCATTGCCCTGGAAACCAGAGTGTCCAGGTACCCATAGGAGGGTAACTTTGTTCCTGTTGGAGAGCCTCTGGAGGCAGTTCCAACAGTCAGCCACCATACGCGATCCTACTCTTTTTGAGGAGAGGGCTAGTATGGCCGCTTGGCTATCCGAGAAGATATAAATGTTTGCTCCTCTAATCCCCTTCTCAAGGATAAGACGGCAGCAGAACTCGATGGCATGAACCTCGGATTGAAAGACTGTGGGCCATTTGCCCATAGCAATCGAGGTTTTGGAGTTGGGACCATGTACCCCAGCTCCAACCCCCTGATCAGTCCTTGACCCATCGGTATACCAGTGTATGCCATGGCGGTCACTGATGGGGTTGCCAGCATCCCAGTCCCTTTGGTCTGGGATGAGAGTTTTGAATTTAGCGCCAAAGAAGAGTTCCTTGGTCATAGAATCTGATCTAGAGCAGATCTCTAAGCCAGGAATGTCTTTGATAAGTCTAGCATGCCCCGATTCGGTAGCTAGAAGCCCAGATTGGAGCTTGATGCGAAGAAGGCTCATAGCAGCGACTTCTTGAATTTGAATATGCAGCGGTGTCAAATTTAAAATTGACTCCATAGCTGCTGTGGGACAAGTGCGAAGTGCACCCGTTAGAGAGAGGCAAAGCAGCCTATGCAGTTTAGTGCATTTCTTGATGGCGGTGACCTGCGTGACCTTGGGCCACCACACAATAGCGGCGTAGGTGACGATGGGTCTTACCATCATCTCAAATAACCACCGAATGGTGCATGATTTGAGACCCCAGGTCCTACCAAAGAATCTTCTACATGCCCACATGGCATGAGTTGCCTTTGATAGGGTGTTGTTTAGATGGGAATTCCAGTTCAGTCTTTTATCAAGGGTTACTCCTAGATATTTAACCTCGTTGGAAAGTCCCACGGGAGAGCCGCCTATGTGTAATTGACCTATGTCAACGGAGTAGCGCTTAGTGAAGGGAACGATAATCGCCTTTTGTGGATTGATGCTAAGACCTACATCTTCGCACCATCTACTAACCGTGTTCAGAGCAGATTGCATCAGTTCTGGCATAGCCGATTGCTTGCACGCCCTGTTCAGCGAGAATACTCAGTAGCTCATCCACTACTAAGGACCAGAGTAAGGGGGATAGGACCCCTCCCTGGGGACATCCTTCAACCGCACTAATGAAAGCGGTCGTGGAGTCCAAGGTAGAGGAAATAGTCCGATGTTTGAGCATAGCATCAATCCATCGGATTAGGGGACGGGCGATATTTCTGCGTTCCTGCGCAGCAGACATAGACCCGAAAGTACCCTCTATATCAAGAAAAGAGCACAGAGCAATATTCTTGGATATGAAGGCTCCTTCGATTTTACCAACTAGCTTGTGGAGAGCGACCTCAGTCGATCTTCCGGCTATGTACGCAAACTGCGTGGGATGCAGAGGATGAGTTTTCTGCAGAGAGCACCGAATGTGCAGGTCTACGAGCCTTTCCGCTGTTTTAAGCAGAAAGGAGGTGAGACTGATCGGCCGATATGACTTAGGCTGGTCAGGGGGACGATTCCCTTGTTTAGGAATAAATACCACATTGACTCTCCTCAAAGAGATGGGTATGTATCCACAAGTGAGACTGGCTCTAAGAAGACCGACCAGTGGATCGAGAGTGTGATCCAAGCTGTTCTGTAGAAGGGCTGGAAATATCTGATCGCCCCCTGGGGCTTTAAAGGGAGCGAAGGAATTTACAGCCCATTTGACCTTTTCGAAGATAGTCCCTGACAGACTGGACCCACGTGAGTCCGGTGACAGGGTGGCGTCATCGTGACTGGATAGATCTGGGTTTGCCACCGAACCTGGGAAGTGGATTTGAAGAAGAAGATCAAGTGCTTCCCTGCGATCTTTAGTGAAAGAGCCATCCGCTCTTTTGAGTAGCCCTATCCCATTAGACGACCCTTTTGCCAATACTTTGTGGAGCCTCGCTGCCTCTGGTAGCGATTCAATGCGACCACAGTAGCTGCGCCACGTATCGCGCTTAGCTCGCCTAATGGTTTTGTTGTAATTAGTGAGAGCGTCCCTATAGACGTCCCAGCTGATACGGTTAGATCCGGCCTTGTTGAAAAGGCTTCTAACCTTCCTTCTTTGAGCAGCCAGTTCGTCGTTCCACCAAGGAACTTTTCGGTTGACCTTTAAGGTCTTCCGAACAGAGCTGTCTTCGAAGGATGTGATTAGCACATCTTGAAGCAGGTTGGCAGCAATTTCTATCTCACTGATAGAACTAGGGAGTCTGCTTTAAAATCTACAGAGGCTTTAAATAATGTCCAATTTGTCTTTTTGGGACAGAAGGAGTTCTGGCGGATCTCGACTTGGCCATGGAGGTCGAACCTGATATGCTGATGGTCCGACAACGTGGCTTCGTCTGTGACCCGCCAGTTGACCAGCGAACTCGCAATAGAGTTGCTGACTAGGGTAAGATCGAGAACCTCTTCCCTAATAGCGTTAATAAAGGTTGGCTTACACCCTATGTTAGCAACATCTAATTGACAGCACAATAGATATTCTAAAAGGGACTCACCACGTTTATTTACGTCGCTGCTTCCCCAGATCGTGTGATGCGCATTTGCATCACAGCCGATCACAAGCGGCTTGTTATGCAAGCGGCAGAACTCAACCAGCCGTTGAACCTCTGTTGGGGGAACGTCATCCACGTCGCCCGGGAAGTAGGCAGAGGCTATCACTACCTCCCGGACACCTTCAGCCGTGGCTACCTCAATAGCCGTTGCCACCAGGTCTCTGTGGATGAAATTAGGTAAAGGGAAGTGTCTCACACTGTTATTAACAACAATAGCGGTGCGAGGGGCACCACCCATACGGTCATATAGTAACTTACATGATCCGCATGATAGTCCACGGATGTGGCCACCGATCAACCATGGCTCCTGGACGAGAGCCAGGTCGATTGCATCCTTACAGACGATCCTGCACAGGGTGGCGGACGCTCCTCTGGCGTGGTGCAGGTTCGCCTGGAGCACTTTAATGGCGCTCAGCATCCTCCTTCAGGGCTTTGGAGACAAGGCCGCCTGCCTTGCCCCCCCGAGAGTCGTTGCCCCGGATGCCCTTCGGCAGTCTGGAGGAACTACTCGGTGGAGGTCGCTTTGCGACCACGGTCGCCGGAGGTATCCTTCCGGAGGTATCCCGAGTCGGATGCTTCCGCACTGCGCTGGTGGTTGGTCTCCAGGGGACAAGAGGGCGTCCACTGCCAACCACCGGCCTCGTGCGGCCCGTTGTGGGCTTGGGGGCAGTCACCACAATGACTGGGGGTTTGGGGATGGTGGTAATCGGCGCCACTACGGCTGCGGCGCTGGTAGATGCCACCGGAGTAGCAGCCAATGCTGTCATGCCGGCGGAGGCCACCGTTGCCGCTGCCGGAGGAGCGCTGATAGGGGGGGAATGGTAGGAGATGGGGAAGGTGGCAGGGCAGGAGAGGGTGAGGCCCTGACGGGGGAGTTCTTCAGGATAAGTTTCACTCGGCCAAAGCGGAATTTAACATTACCCTTGAGATCCGTCAGGGTCTTGTACGACTTCTCGTCGACCAACATCGCGAGATGCGTAGTTTTGCCGTTGAGGCTGTGTTGAACCACCCGCCACAGCTCCGTTGAGAAGCGTTCAACATTCTGGAGACCCAAGTACTCCAGAATGGTGGCGGATGGGAGATCAGCACTATTGGGGAAATAGCCTCTGATGAGGTGAGCTTTCGGGAACTCAGTTTCCTCCAATAGTTTTATGTCAAGGCCGCTGATGGACTTGATGTGTCCAACAGCGCCCCTGACCCATTCAGCAGTGCTGCTGTCCTCACACACTAGGAGCAGCCACTCGTTTCGGGGTATACAGCCCTCGAAACCTGGACCGACTCCAGATGTGGAGGGCAGCAGCATCGCCTTAAGGATGCTGTCTTGCACCGTAGCCATCTGCTCCGGTGTAGGTGGTTTGGTTGGGTCAGCCGAGGTGAAGCCCAATCTGACACTGCTTGCCACTTGGCTGTAGAATGGCTTTGTGGACTCCACATGAGTCTTTTTGGGCTTCTTTGAAGACCCTTGGGGTTCGGGGAGTGTATCATCCACGCGCGTCCGCTTGGCCTTGGTTTCCGCGGGGGGCGCAGTGGCGATTGCAAGAGCCTCTGCTCTGCTCGAACCCTTCGCGAGTGCAGCTTTGAAGAGCTTCTTCTCGCGGGTCCTCATTTTGTCAAAGGCGTTCCCCGAGTCCAGTCGCAGTGTCTGGATTTGGGAGCCTGCTTCCGTTAGGCCTGACCTCTGAGAGGCCACAGAAGCGTCGAATTACCACTACACATTCCCCACTCCCCTGAAACCGTCCAGATTCTGCTGAATGACAACGGCATCAAGGGCCACAACAACAACAGCTCAGTAGTCCACATACACGAATAATCATATATTATAAAATAAGCTCATACACATGTTACACACACTTTGAGCGTACATGGTCTCGAAAATTCCAGAAAGACATTTCACCATAACGACAATGTTGCATCAGCCTCTAATTGTACGTTGATTGGTCAGATTACATTTGTAGCTTTGAAGGGACCGTTATAGCGAGGCGTTGTAGCCGATGCCTAGAAGAGGGGCACATTGCAAAAGATTGCAAGAAAGCCGTAGATTGTATTAAGTGCAGTCTCTTTTAAAACAGAGGCGGCTAATGTTTTAGAAGTAAAGTCATCTAGAGATTGTCTGATTTAAAGAACTTTTATTGCCTCAGATATCTCATTCGCTCCAATGAGAGCATTTGTTTCAAAAATTCAAAAGAGCTGAACTGAGGAAGGAAATCAAACACCTGAAAGGAATTGGCGAAGTTCCAGTAGTGACTATTAGTAGTTTTAATTTAGAACTTTTTGCTGATAAAACAAAAATTACTGTAACTTTTCATGTAGTAAAACAAGGAGATGGCAGCATGCCATTATTGGAAATGACGTTTTAAGCCAAGTGGATATCTTATTTAGCACCAATGGGGTTGTTTTTATTATAAAAAGTTGGTAGTTTTAATTTAGAACTCTTCGCTGATAAAACAAAAATTACTGTTACTTTTCATGTATTGAAACAAAGAGAGTTAGATTGCTGCCATTATTGGAAATGACATTTTAGGCAAAGTGGATATCTTTTTTAGCACCAATGAGGTTGTTTTTATAGAAAGAGAAACCGACGTTGATTCTATAAAGGTATTTAAGAGTATGTGCGTGAAACAGTTATTGAAAGAGAGCTTTGTAATTAATTTAATTGATCTAGATCATTTACGGCAAAGTCAGAAAAGCGAAGTGCTGGAAATAATTGAAAAATGCAAGCCTTTGAAACTTATTAAGTCACCAGTTGAGATGAAGCTTATTTTAGAAGACGATGTACCTGTTTTTTAATGTTTTTTTATGAAAACAAGTGTTTTATATGTATTTATTAATATAGGTATTTATATAAATATAAATTTTGTTAATTTTTCGCAGTTTCAGCAAATGTACACTTCAGTAAAAAATTCGAATTTACTTATTATTTGAATATTGGTATTTTCGTACCAAATTCAAATTGAGTATTTGAATTACGCGCCCAACTGATCGGGCAGCCCTGGCAGCGCCTTTGATCTGGCAACGCCACTCAGGTCCGATCGCTTACTGACGTAAGTTGGCAGCGCTGACAGCTGTTGTTCTCCGCCGGCCACAATGGCGTGGTTTGGAAAAGGAGAAAACGAGGAAAAAGTTGAGTGAAAATCAAATTTGCACCTTCACTCAGCCCTCGCAGCGCTCTCCCCGCCCCCACTACCAACAAGCGCAGTGATGTGACCCGGGAAAAAACTCACGGTATGGATTCCAGCAACCCGGAGAACTTCGCAGTGAGTATTCCTACCGGTGCAGCAGACCTTGACCAAGCACTTCGCTCTTTCAGGTCAGAGTTCTGGGCAGGAAAACCGCGGAAAAACAGGAAAAGATTCTTCACTACTAAAAAACACGTCTTGCTGTTGGATACAAGTGATATGTATCCTTGTTGAAGACTAAACTGTGTGTGTTATGTATAAACACAGAAGGTAGAAAGAGCGTGTTGCAACATTATGGTTTGAGTGATGCTAATGTGGCCGAATTGGACGATGATATTGCAAACGACGTTGGTTCGACTAGTTCAAATAGTGAATACAATAATACTGGCGTTTACGCTAGGCGATATAAAGAATAGAATTTCTTCTTTCGCGGGGTTACCAATCTCCATTGGCTAAACGAGTTCGAAGACGTGGCGGTAACAGTGGGCTGGAATGACTTACAAAAATACATTTACTGTAAACAACTATTGAATGGGGCAGCCAAGCTTTATATTAGAAGTTTATCAGGTGTACAAGGCTGGTCTAAACTAAAGTCAGAATTAAAATGTAAGTTTGGGAAAGAGTTATGTTCGGCAGAAATAAATAGAATGTTTGGAGAACGACAGAAGAAACAAAATGAAACCTGTATGGAATTCCTATATAGTCTGATGGAAATTAGTATGCCTATAAAGTAAGAAAAAGAAAGCTTAATTTTGTATTTTGTTGAAGGAATTCCTGACAGCAAATTGAACCAAGCGGGTCTGTACAGAGCAGAAAAGCTAATAAAATTGAAGAAAGAAATCGGAACTTACGGAAAAATAAGAGGTACAAGTGTTAACAGGCAAGAACATGGTGCAAATAAATCTAGAGACAAGAAGGGCACAGGGAAAAGGAAGCAGGTGGCCGAAAGGAATTGTTTTAAGTGTGCAGAAGAGGGCACATTGCGAGAGATTGCACGAAAGACCTAGTTTGTTTTAAGTGCAGAAAGAGCGGTCATATTTCTACAAAATGTCCAGAAATTAAAAGTGCAGTCTCTATTAAAACAGAGGAGGCTAATGTTTTAGAAGTTAAGTCACCTAGAGATTGTCTGATTTATAAAACTTTTGTTGCCTTAGATTATCTCGTTCGCTGCAATGATTGATTATGGGTGCGATGTCTGTTTAATGAGAGAGAATTTGTTTTTAAAAATTCAAAAGAGCTGAACTGAGGAAGGACATCAAACACCTGAAAGGAATTGACCAAGGTGCAGTAGTGACTATTAGTAGTTTTAATTTAGAACTTTTTGCTGATAAAACAAAAATTACTGTAACTTTTCATGTAGTGAAACAAGGAGATGGCAGCATGCCATTATTGGAAATGACGTTTTAAGCCAAGTGGATATCTTATTTAGCACCAATGGGGTTGTTTTTATTATAAAAAGTTGGTAGTTTTAATTTAGAACTCTTCGCTGATAAAACAAAAATTACTGTAACTTTTCATGTATTGAAACAAAGAGAGTTAGATTGCTGCCATTATTGGAAATGACATTTTAGGCAAAGTGGATATCTTTTTTAGCACCAATGAGGTTGTTTTTATAGAAAGAGAAACCGACGTTGAAAGAGAGCTCTGTAATTAATTTAATTGATCTAGATCATTTACGGCAAAGTCAGAAAAGCGAAGTGCTGGAAATAATTGAAAAATGCAAGCCTTTGAAACTTATTAAGTCACCAGTTGAGATGAAGCTTATTTTAGAAGACGATGTACCTGTTTTTTAATGTTTTTTTATGAAAACAAGTGTTTTATTGAAAAACAGGTTCAAAATTGTTCCGTGTTGTTCCGAGTATGCTTCTCCGGTGGTTTTAGTAACAAAAAAGGATGGGTCAGAGCGTTTCTGTTGCGATTACAGAAAATTAAATTTAAAAATAAAGCGGGGCAATTTCCCGATGTCTTTGATAGATGATGTGCTTGATCGGCTTCAGGGCGCTAAAGTATTTTCCACGTTAGATTTTGCCAATGGATTTTTTCACATACCTATCGAAAATGAGTCAAGGCAGTTCACATCATTCGTAACACATAATGGGCAGTACGAGTTTACGCATGTGCCCTTTGGAATAAGCAACTCCCCTACTGTGTTCTGTTGTTACGTCAGTGCAGTACTTAGAGAGTTAATAAATGAGAAAAAGATAGTCGTATACATGGACGATATAGTTATTCCAACAAAAGACAAGAAAAGTAGATTGCAAATATTTAAAGAAGTTTTAAAGAATGCTTCTATTGCAGGACTTCAGATTAAATTGGAGAAAGCTCAAATTTTAAAAAGGAAAATTCAGTTTCTTCGCTATGTAATAGAGAATGAAACTATTGCACCCACCGAAGATAAAATAAAGGCAGTCGTAAATTTTTCTATTCCTCAAAATAGAAAGGCGATCGCTTGACATCCTATTTTCGCCATTTTATAAAAGGGTACGCTTTAATTGCAAAACCAATAAGTGATTTATTAAGGAAAGAAAGTAAGACGATTAATGGCCGTCAGCCGTCAGAGACAGTAAGGGGAACAAAATGTAACCACAGCTTTGGCTTGTGGTACGTGCCGTCCTTACTCCTACTGACGGAAGTGCGGCTATACTCTCCACGTGAGGGCGGCTGGAAGCAGACCCCTAGTACGGTCATGTCTCTGCTAGGGGTGCTGACTAATTGTAGTCGGGCGAAGATCGTGAATTTATAAATCACCCCAATCAAAGGCGGAACAGCATACGCTAATGGATGCAGGTGTAATATGGTGTAATATGGGCGCGGGTTCTAGGACAATGGGCGGGGGTTCTGGTGCAAAAAGTAGGGTGAGGTGTTTCCGGTAAAAAAGGTTAGGGATAAAAAGGTATGTACGTGAGGTGGTCCCCTATCACTGAGGGAAAAAAGGTCATGTGTAATATGGGGGCGGGTTCTAGAGGGTGTGTAAATGAAGGTAATGTGTTGTGAGGAGGGGGATTAGGTAATAAAGGATCCTAATAAACATGTCGATCGGTTAATTGTGGGTCATAATAGGGATAATTAATGGGTTTTAGGTATATCAGTAGGTGATAAAATAGTGTGGGAAGTGTTAAAGGTTGATAGTGTGAGCATGTGAAACTGAGCATGCATGATTATGTTTGCATGCGCACATGCCACAGGGTGAATGTGTTCGAGGGTGTGTGTGTGTGATATCTTAATGATATTCGAGAGTCCGAGAGAGCCTAGTTCAACAAGTGCGCATGCGCACGTGCCACGGGGTAAATGTGTTCGAGGGTGTGTGTGCGGTATTAAAGGTTGCGAGGTGAGCGTGTGAAACTGAACAAGTATGCATTGTCCCTTTTGTAGGGTTAGCCGTGATATTTGACAGTGCGGGAGACCCTTGTTCAACAAGTTAATGTCGATCGTTATGATAAGTGTGTGTCGTCAAGCATACTAATTAATCGCTACGCGTGTGCGGTAAAAAAGTTGAGAGGGTGAATGTGTGTACGCAGACGCCAGTGCACAGGAGCGTGTGACTCAAGATATCTTATTGATATTTGACAGTGCGGGAGACCCTTGTCCAACAAGTTAATGTGTGCATTGTTCCTTTTGTGAGGTGTGTGCATTCTCTCTTTTGTGAGGTGTGTGCATTGTCCCTTTTGTGGGGTTAACCGAGTCGGTGAGTATAAAAATTATCGTTATGACAAGTGTGTGTCCTCAAACATAAATACTAATTGATTGCTACCTTATCCGTGTTGATGATCAAGCATACTAATTGTGTAAACAAAACATTGTAACCTATTATCCTTCTATTCAATTTATTCGAAATTCTTGTGAATTAAGATGAGGGGTATGGTATACTCATCATCTAGCATGGCTCGTTTTCCCAATATTAAGGCGATCGGTGCCAAAATTTTTATCAGTATAAAAAAATATACGAAACTGAGTAGAGTGCGTTTGCTACATCAGCGAAAAAATATAAAAAAAGTGAAAACAAGTTAAAACAAATCAAACATTAATAAAAATGGCTTTAAACGGAATTTACACCTCTAAGGGTTTGAATGAAATCGCTGCAGCCGCAACAACAATATCAACAACTACAACTACAACAGCAGCAGCAACAACAATATCAGCAACTACAACAACAACAGCAGCAGCAACAACAATATCAGCAACAACAACAACAGCAACTACAACAACATCAACAGCAACAATATCAGCAACTACAACAACAACAGCAGCAGCAACAACAATATCAGCAACAACAACAATATCAGCAACAACAACAACAACAGCAGCAGCAACAACAATATCAGCAACAACAACAATATCAGCAACAACAACAACAACAGCAGCAGCAACAACAATATCAGCAACAACAACAATATCAGCAACAACAACAATATCAGCAACAACAACAACAACAACAAGAGCAACAACAATATCAGCAACTACAACCACAACAGCAGCAGCAACTACAACAACAATATCTACAACTAGAACAACAAGATCAGCAACAACAACAACAACAATATCAGCAACTACAACCACAACAGCAGCAGCAACTACAACAGCAGCAACAACAATATCTACAACTACAACAACAAGATCAGCAACTACAGCAACAACAACAACAACAACAACAAGAAATGGGTGTAAACAGAGGCGGGAATAACATAAAGTATTGTCAGCTCTGTGATGTGACTCTACCAAATAATACAAATTGGTCACATCATACTCGTACAGAGCAGCATAAGAGAACGTGCTATTGAACCTGTTGATAACAGGATTTCCAAAAACATTGATTTATTCAATGGGCGCATTCTTCAATACCTCTACATCAATACTGAGACAGGCTTGGTAATACCCAATGATTTTCTGCAGGAAGCAGGCAAGGCACTCCTTGAACACCTCTCCAGCGTGCTTAAAACTCACACTTCTATAAAAGTGAAACTGAGCATGCATGATTATGTTTGCATGCGCACATGCCACAGGGTGAATGTGTTCGAGGGTGTGTGTGTGATATCTTAATGATATTCGAGAGTCCGAGAGAGCCTAGTTCAACAAGTGCGCATGCGCACGTGCCACGGGGTAAATGTGTTCGAGGGTGTGTGTGCGTGTGCGGTATTAAAGGTTGCGAGGTGAGCGTGTGAAACTGAACAAGTGTGCATTGTCCCTTTTGTAGGGTTAGCCGTGATATTTGACAGTGCGGGAGACCCTTGTTCAACAAGTTAATGTGTTCGAGGGTCTGTGTGCGTGTGCGGTATTAACGATTGAGAGGTGAGCATGCGTATGTGTTAGAAGGTGAATGTGTGTACGCAGACGCCAGTGCATAGAAGCGTGCGGGAGACCCTTGTTCAACAAGTAAATGTGTGCATTGTCCCTTTTGTAGGGTTAGCCGTGATATTTGACAGTGCGGGAGACCCTTGTTCAACAAGTTAATGTGTTCTAGGAAGGTTGAGAGGTGAGCGTGTGAAACTGAACATGTACGATCGTGTTAGAGGGTGAATATGTGTACGCAGCCGCCAGTGCATAGGAGCGTGTGACTCAAGATATCTTATACATTGTTCCTTACAGGAGCGTGTGACTCAAGATATCTTATTGATATTTGACAGTCCGGGAGACCCTTGTTCAACAAGTTAATGTCGATCGTTATGATAAGTGTGTGTCGTCAAGCATACTAATTAATCGCTACGCGTGTGCGGTATTAAAGGTTGAGAGGGTGAATGTGTGTACACAGGCGCCAGTGCACAGGAGCGTGTGACTCAAGATATCTTATTGATTTTTGACAGTGCGGGAGACCCTTGTTCAACAAGTTAATGTGTGCATTGTTCCTTTTATGAGGTGTGTGCATTATCTCTTTTGTGAGGTGTGTGCATTGTCCCTTTTGTGGGGTTAACCGAGTCGGTGAGTATAAAAATGATCGTTATGACAAGTGTGTGTCCTCAAACATAAATACTAATTAATTGCTACCTTATCCGTGTTGATGATCAAGCATACTAATTGTGTAAACAAAACATTGTAACCTATTGTCCTTCTATTCAATTTATTCACAATTCTTGTGAATTAAGATGAGGGGTATGGTATACTCATCTTCTAGCATGGCTCGTTTTCCCAATATTAAGGCGATCGGTGCCCAAATTTTTATCAGTATAAAAAAATATACGAAACTGAGTAGAGTGCGTTTGCTACATCAGCGAAAAAATATAAAAAAAGCGAAAACAAGTTAAAACAAACCAAACATTAATAAAAATGGCTTTAAACGGAATTTACACCACTAAGGGTTTGAATGAAATCGCTGCAGCCATGGAACAACAGCAGCAGCAACTACAACAACAGCAACAACAATATCAGCAACTACAACAACAACAGCAGCAGCAACAACAATATCAGCAACAACAACAATATCAGCAACAACAACAACAACAACAAGAGCAACAACAATATCAGCAACTACAACCACAACAGCAGCAGCAACTACAACAACAATATCTACAACTAGAACAACAAGATCAGCAACAACAACAACAACAATATCAGCAACTACAACCACAACAGCAGCAGCAACTACAACAGCAGCAACAACAATATCTACAACTACAACAACAAGATCAGCAACTACAGCAACAACAACAACAACAACAACAAGAAATGGGTGTAAACAGAGGCGGGAATAACATAAAGTATTGTCAGCTCTGTGATGTGACTCTACCAAATAATACAAATTGGTCACATCATACTCGTACAGAGCAGCATAAGAGACGTGCTATTGAACCTGTTGATAACAGGATTTCCAAAAACATTGATTTATTCAATGGGCGCATTCTTCAATACCTCTACAACAATACTGAGACAGGCTTGGTAATACCCAATGATTTTCTGCAGGAAGCAGGCAAGGCACTCCTTGAACACCTCTCCAGCGTGCTTAAAGCTCACACTTCTATAAAAGTGAATTTTGAGCTTTTCGCTGAATATATGTTGATTAAACAAGAGATTGAGTGTGTGGAAGTGAAGTCTTTCCAATCGAAAATGGAAGTCTTCACTATCAATTCTGATTTAGAAGAATTGTATAAAGAACACACAGAAAAAATAATCTCGAGAATGGAAAATTTCCAAGAGAAGGATAGTGGATGGTCATTGACACGCATTATCCGATTGGAAATGAATGTGAATAAATATAAACCCATCAGAGGATCCTCCTTTATCGCACTACCCAAGAGTTTGAGTAGTAAAAAAGCAATCGTGAACGTCAAAAACAATGACGAATACTGTTTCAAATGGACAGTGATTGCTGCGATAAAGGGAAAAAATCAAAATCCTGAAAGATGTACATCATATGATGTAAGGATATCTGAACACAGAATCAAAGTGAACAATATTGTTTTGAACTTTGAAGGTTTAGAGTTCCCACTAAATCCTAAACATATTAATAAGTTTATGGATATGAACCCGTTGTTGAGCATTACTGTTTTTGGATATGATCTGGAAAAGGGTAATATAATCGGCCCCATCTTCTACCCCAAAGATGTGAAACAACATCACATCAACATGTTGTTGTTGGAAAGCGACGAGAAGGCTCACTATACATGGATTCGAAATCTTTCACGGTAAGTACATACATAAAAACAAAAAAAATTATATATGTATTTTAGTACTTATAATTAGCATATACTAATTTGATATATATATATTTCTTCATAGATTGATAAGATCACAGACTGTGGCTCACAAGTGTAGACAATGGTTCTGCAATATTTGCTTGAACTATTCTTCGAGTGAGGCAGCAGCCAGTCGTCATCACGAGATATGCAGCAAGAAGGTGTGTCAACTACCTTCTGGAAAAAATGCAGTTCTTCGCTATAAGAACTATCAGAAGGAAGTTAAGGTACCATTCGCTGTCTACGCCGATTTCGAAGCCATTCTTCAACCGAAGAATGATATTGTGAGTGAGAAAATGTTAGATATTAATTTACATTTACCCATATCATATGCATACTATATAAAGTGTGCATATGATAATGAGTTAAGTAGCTTTAAGTTAGAAACAAGTGAGAGGGCCAGTTCAGCTTTTATAGATAGCTTAGTAAAGAATCTTACGAATATTTATGATATGTATTTATCAAAAAATGTTCCGATTCAGATGAGTTTTTATGATGAAGTAGAGTTTCAGGAGACCAAGAATTGTTTTATATGTGCAGCACCCCTGTTAGAAGATAGAGTTAGAGATCATTGCCATTTTACAGGTAAATTCAGGGGTGCTGCACACAATTCCTGTAACTTGAAATACAAAGTGCCTAATTTTATACCAGTATTTTTTCATAATTTCACTAGGTATGATTGTCACTTGTTTATTAACGAGTTGGCAAATATACCTGGTCAACTTAGCGTAGTACCCCTCAATAAGGAACAATACATTTCAGTTTCCAAATTTATTCCAATGTCCGATGGAAAGAATTTAGAGATTCGTTTTCTTCACCTTTTTATCCCTCACCTGACCCTTTTTACCTACATGACAGGGGACCACCTCACGTACCTGACCCTTTTTATCCCTCACCTGACCCTTTTTACCCCTCACCTGACCTTTTTATCCCTCACGTACCTTTCTACCGGAAACCACCTCACCCTACTTTTTGCACCAGAAAATCCCTCACCCCACTTTTTGCACCAGAACCCCCATTTCTTA